>CP099844.1:17463605-17642595 GCA_030062745.1 Capitulum mitella | reverse complement strand
AGTTGACCATGAGGTTCTCAGCCGTTTCAAGCTCGCGATTCATTTGCCAACGATTTGGTATTAATATATCTCCCTTATACTTACACTGATACAGCCATGGCCGAGTGCCCTACTTCACTTCTCACATTTTTGTACATTCCATCTACGACTGGGTATTGGTATATTACCCATACATTTACATTTACACTGGTTGCCACAGCCGTGGCTGAGTGCCCTTACTTCTTTAATATTTTTGTACTTTCCCTCTTAGTTTTTGATACTACTTCTCTTCCACTCCTTGAATATTATCACGTGACCCATTTTCAGTTGTTTCCCCTCCACCCAAACCCATTCAAATCCAGCTCTCCAGCTTCCAACTCCGGAACAGTACCCATACTAATAGGATTTCGACAGCCACCCCTGAGCGATTCGGGAGCAGACTGCCTACAGCTAGGACGCCGGATGAAGAAAAATGTTTCCTCACGCGCTTCAGCGATCTTCCAGTGTGTCGTAGCAACCACACAATGGCCCGTTTAGAAAGACGGTAAAGGAGAGGGAGGGGCACATCATGGCTAGTTCAACCGACCGATATCGGGGTGTCCGTGGTATAATGACAGTGCTGGTATTCGTTGCCCAAAGGATCATGCCTTCAATACTCAATGTTCAACCTTCCTCCTAAATACGCCACTGCAGTTGCTCTTATCATTCATAGTGGTATCTGCCAAATGGCAACCGGGCATCTGATATTTCTAGCAGTAGTGTTTCACACTTGATAATTATCTTGCATGGTTTGATCGGTGATGCAGACACAGACGGACCATGTTCCAAGACAACGAAGACAAGGATCAGCCAGCCAAAGACAGAAGCATTCGTAAAGAAAGAAAAGTTGTGGACATGCTGGTTGTGTGAAAAGTTGTGGACGTTAGACGACTGGTTTCAAGCTGTTATAAACGGCTCCTTTATTCGGTTTGCTGTAGTAGACCGAGGTTTCGTTATGCCTGAGGATCGCAAAATTGATCCAGCTGGTGCAGGAATATGCTGCTAAAGTGAAGGAAGATGCTACCAAGGAGTTGAAAGAGACTCTGGTCCGCTAGCGATTTTCTTTGTTCACTGATGATCACATCAGTCAGAAAAAAGACAGCATATGAAAATTCATGTCCACGAACATTGGAATTTGGGTATGGTAAGAGTCGTGGATAGCATCAATGCCAAAACAGCTGTGGGAGTCATGAAGAATTGAATTTCTGTTGGAGTTTAGAATGTCTATGAAGAGCGACGTAGTTTGCGTCATTATTGACGGACCGTCGGTGATGATGAATTCTGGGAACATCCTGTCCGTGTTTCTTGAAAGCTCAGTTGAAATATACCATGGAACTTTACATTCCTTTTCCTTACAAGAACGTTAGAATACGTCTGACGCGTTTTTTGCATCCAGTTCACTGAAAGGATGTAATCATTGTGTGAATTTATGAGTTCCCCACATGTCCCGCTCTACCACCCCCCGCATCCTCACCCTTTGAGGAATGATGTATATTTAAATACCCTTTATATACCCCTCTTTGTTGATAAATTTATAGATAACCGATTAGTAGGACAAAATTCCAATGTTAACCGGCAAAAAAAATTATCGATTTCCAAACCCAGTATGGCCCCTGTTGATGCAATTGCGGTGGTATTACATGGCCCGTTCCGCACGGTCCGCAGCTAAATGGTGCATTGACTTCGCCCTCTTGCTCCGTTGGCGACTCTACATGTAGCGCTGATGGCACGAGTCACAGCGGCGACCTCCTGGCAGTTAAACGTAACATCTGCGTAGAACAACCGGCCAGGGCATGGCGTTGCAAGCGCCCGCGCACGGAAGACGTGGCACCGGCGGGAACTTAAAAATATAGCACAATTTCAGTTGATCTGTGGCAAGATGAAACTTCCTCAAAATATGTCTTGCCGCACCATTTTGGGAACCTCTTACAAAGCGCAGTGTGAAGAACTCGGTTCCCGTTAGACTGAAGCAACTTCGTGCATTTCGAACCATCGTAATGCAAAATGTGGTCACCATTTTACCTTCTTGATGCAGTTAGTGTGCATGCTATGCACGAATATATATATATATATATATATATATATGCTGCACACATATATATATATATGTGTGTGTATACATCTATATACGTTTGAATATTTTGGCAGTTTTCAATTTATTCAAGTCTTACTGAACGCAAGGGCGTAACGCGCTTGTATTAGTTTCTTTCTTGTCTGTCTGATGTACCGTATTATGTTTCTTCTTGTCTCTGATAGATCTACCTCATCCATTTTCAAAAGTACCGTTTTTTGTCATGTCTCTGTCTGCATTAAAATACACATGTAAAAACACCGCATGCAGTCACAACTAAAACACTTTCACTCAGAAGATATTTCAATAGTTACACCGCTAACGGGGCAAATTATTAGGATGACATTGTTCTCAGTATGTCACAGCTACTCGTGTTCATGTCGCCAGCACCTGGAACAGTTCCAGGGTGATACGTGAACGAAGCTGTTTGTTTAAAGCAGGGTGCTTTTCGCGAATGAATGAAAAGGGCTTCGATGATAGGAGTCTTCTTTTGTCATTGAGTCGTCTGAGTATCCTGGTGTTCTGCGTTAGATCCTCGCGGGCCAGTTGTCGTTGGTGTATTTGGGGCATATATTGGCTAGGTGCTCCCTCGTGAAGACGCTCGTGAGGCGATATGACAGGGTCACTGTTGTCATACCAATGTAGTCTCAAGTGCGACGAAGCTGGCAGTCTTCGTATGGACATTGAAAGTGGTAGACTACACTGGTACTCTTCCGGGGGTTCGAGTCTTGAGAGATGTTGTTGCGCATGATGAGACCAACCCACCTGGGCATTTCGGTAATAGATGCTTAGACTAAGTTTGGCGGTGGACTGCGTGGAGTGGACACTGGTAGTGATGATCTGACGCAGTGCTCTCTCGTCGACTCTAGGATGATGACAT
This sequence comes from Capitulum mitella, assembly GCA_030062745.1. Taxonomy (NCBI): domain Eukaryota; kingdom Metazoa; phylum Arthropoda; class Thecostraca; order Pollicipedomorpha; family Pollicipedidae; genus Capitulum; species Capitulum mitella. Next base: position 17,639,626 of record CP099844.1, on the reverse strand, counting down.
CTGAATAACTCCATCGACAATTGAGTCTACCCCCCACACACACCCACCTACCCACACACACACACACACACACACACACACACACACACACACACACACACACACACACACACACACACACACACACACACGCGCGCGCGCACGCACGCACGACGCACACAGATATATACACGCATAAATATACATGAGTGCATACATACAAATTTATATATACATAGAGCGTCTTTTGTCCGAAGTACAAGCGCGAGAATGTGAAAAAAATCGAGAAATTATCTTCAACCAAAACAAAGTGGGTCAAATCCGTACAGAAAGTCACATTTAGGGGGAAGATAGGTTGTCTGGCATTTGGTATGGGCTCCCTTCTTAATCATTTACAGAAATCGACACCCTTGATACTCCACAACGTTCCAGGACCAGGGGTGTCGATTTGTATTCTTTTGAGAAGACCCTGGCCCACCCAGTGTTGATCTGGGCCTACCTAATGTTGGTTTGGGCCCCTCCAATATTTTCCGCCGGTTTTAAAGGAAAATGGGTAAAAACAATGAAAAAAGCGGCCACAGTAGAAAAGAGATAGGCAGAAAGTAAAGGCGAAAGTCTGAAGGGGTGTATATATCTGCATTTCTATCTTCTGTCTATATATACCTATATATACGGGGAGAAATGCAATTTTCATCTAATAAATAGTAACAAAAAACTTTAAATTTCCGCTGGCTAAAATAAAGTGGGCTAAATCCAGTGAGAAACCCACATTTGGAGAGAAGTTAGGTTGCCGGGCCCTCGGCTCAGTTCTCCCAATCATTTACTGAAATCGACGCCCCTGTCCAGGACAATGCTTGTAAATGCTGGTTGTCATGGCATTTAGAGAGCACATAGTGCGATGTTATTGAAGCCCGTTTGTCGGCTGAGGTGAGAAAATACAAAAAATGACTTTACAGGCTGCACTACGCACTTGTACATGGACTTAACTACGTACCAAAAAGTGAGGAATTACCTCAAAATACTAAGTATTGTAGTATTTAGTGTTGCTGTAACCAAAAACTTTTCATCAAAGGAAGGACTGTATTGACCTTTGCTTTTACAAAGCCAGACAAGAGTTTGCACGACATTTACTGTCAGAAATAAGCTTTCCTGTAGCCCGAAATTTTATCATCTGCCTGACTTGCTCTGGCCTACACTCAAACAAAACATATGCCCACTGCATGACACCTTGGTAAAGGTCAACTTAGTGGCGATCAGAATCCAGTGATGGCTCCCACGCTCGCTTCGGCCATGGTAACAACATGGACCATCACACGCCTGGCTCAGCTTTCCTGCAGATCGGCAGTTCCTGTGATTTATGGCTCGGCCTCTCATCAGCTCAAGAGGGCTGCCGGCAACTTCAAAATGCGCAGTTTAGGTGCGAGAATGCGTTATAGTTTGCCTCAGAATATAACACTCACACTGGATATGGTAGCGTAAGGTGCTGCCGTATCAATTTCTTTTCCAATCGATTTAATATTCGGGGGTGTCGATTTGTATTCTTTTGCGGGGTCCCTGGTCCACCCAATGTTAATTTGGGCCCATCTAATGCTGGTTTGGGCCCACCCAATATTTTCGCCCAGTCTTAAAGGGAAATGAGTAATAATAGCGAAAAAAGACAGTAACAGATAAGCAACAGGCAGAAAGTTAAAAATGAAGTCTAAAGCGATGTATCTACCATATATATATATATATATATATATATATATATATATATATATATATATATATATGTACATACATACCTTTATACACGGGGATGAAAGCAATTTTTATTTGATAAACAGTCATAAAAAAAAATCAAATTTCCTTTGGTCAAAAAAAAATTGGACTAAATCCGTTGAGAAACCCACATTTGCTGGAGACTAGATTGTCTGACCCTCGGCTCGGCCCCCCAGCCATTTACAGGAATCGACGTCCCTGTTAGTATTCGTTCATAATATGGGGCAATTTTATCCAGTAGGCATGTAACTAAAAGGAACCTGAGACCACTAGAGGGCCCTGACACGGCAGACGGACCGAGACTACCAAAAGTGCCCCTGTAACTGCAAAAGGGAGCGTAGCCTAAGCTGGCAAGTCTCCATAAACTGCAAAGGGGCAGAGTGACTCCTGGACTAGACATGGAGACATTTCAGACAGAGGGAGGGACGCAGCCGCGTAAGATCCCGCCACTGTTGTTTTCGGCCACTTCGGCCATTTTTAGGGGAACCAATCACAAAATTTTCTCAAATAACGTGACGCGATTGAATTTTCCGGTTACTTGATGTGGTAAAAAAACTCAAAATTACATTAAATATTTCCCCCTGGATCCGAGCAGATCAACGTTTTTTATATCTGAAGTGCAAAAAATGGGGGCCGGGAGGGGGGCTTGGCGTTGACCATGCCCTCCCCCTATCCCCTTGGTGAAATCCTAGATCCGTTCCTGGCGGAGTCACTGATTCCGATCCATTGAGAGCACTTCGCAGCTTATACGATGTCAGGAATTTAAAGCCCCGACCAGTACATGTAAGAAAAAACAACTGTTATTTCTTGCAAAGACCTTGAAGAAGAGGAGTAAAGGGCGGCTGAATTCGGTCGGCACTAATCTACAATAATGCTATTCTTCTTCTGAAAGGGCGAGGGAAGAAATGCTACAAAATCATACGGCACGAACCTACAAAAACAGTTTAATAAGAAGTGGCAAAAAAAAACAATGCAAAAAGCATTACATGGAATCCTAACGCAACCTGTCTGCATGTATGTGTTTTCCAATTCTTCCGAGCCCAATTTCAGCGCGATTTCTTAGAAGTCCGCCTGTTTTTATTTTGCTTGCTCTGCCTCAAGACAAGTCCTGACTATTGTAAAATAATGCTCTAATCGTCTAATAACCCGTCACCAACACGCGAATATCTTCCAGTTTAGAAAATGCCTGTCACGATGCAACCTGCATCGTGTCAGATGCAGGTTGCATCGTGGCGCTCCTTTGGTAGTTCCAGGGGGACCTCGGGCAGCCTGATGGACCCATCTGGCAGTTTCAAGTACACTTATGTCATCGTGAGTTCCCTCCTGTCGTCCCTGGGGATTTTTTTTTACCGTGTAAGGAGTCTCTCAGGCAGTAACAAGGGCCGCTACAGGTCTCTCTCTGCCGTGACAGTGGTGCCTTTGGCAATGATCGAGGTTCTTTGGCCGTTCCAGAACCTGTCTGGACGTCTGAAGGTAAAGTAGTTTCAGGGGACCCTTTAGTCGTCTCAGGGGCCCTTATTGCTAGAGATTGCTAGTTAACAGTCTCAAAGGCTTCTCTCTAGCAATCTCAGTGGACACCCTGTTCTCCTAAGTGTCCCTCTTGTGGTCTCTGAGGAACTTTTGACGTCTCAGGAGCCCTCTGGCTGATAGAAGACGTTTTTGGCGATTTCAGGGGTCCTGTGCAGTGTCATGACACTCTGAAGGTCTCCGGTGGTCTCCATGGCGGTATCAAGGGTCTTCTTCTTTTACATGGGGTATATCTGGCAGTCTTAGAACCCCCCTAGCCGTATCAGGGACCTTTGTTAGTGCTTGAGGGGCCTCACTGGCAGTCTCAGGAGGACTTTCTCCGTGCCAGGAGGCCGCCTTACACACTTGGGGTCCTCTGGTCGTCTAGGGCTCGCATACCGTTTCAGAGGTCCTCTTACCGTCTCTTCCTCGCAGGGCCCTCCGACCTTTTTGGCGGTCTCAGGCACCATCTGCCGCGAAGGGGCCCATCTTGCCGTCTCAGGACGCACCTGACCTTCTCGGGGCCCCTGGCTGCATGCAGAACCCGTCAGGTTTCTAAAAAGACCACTGTAACTCATTTGGGGTCCCTCTAGAGGTTCAGAAAGTCTCTGATGAATCCCTGTTCATGGGGCCCTTCTGGTTGGCCAGGATCTCCTTATGCCGTGCTAGGCACCCTCTTAGATGCTCGTCATCTTATGGTCCTCCCTGGCACTTTAAGAGGTTTCATGGACCCTTCGCCGTGTCGGGGCCCTCCTTGGGACTGTTGGACTGCTGCGACCTTGGGGCCCTCCATGGGACATGGGTCCCAGGGACTGCTGAGAGTTCCAGGACCCTGCTGTCCATCTTAGGGGCCATCTTGTCGTCTCAGGGCCTCATTAACCCTCCCGGGGGCCCTCTGACTGCATGGGGAACCTTTAGCTTCTCACACAGGTCCGTGAAACCCATTCGGAGCCCCTATGACATTCCAGAGGCCCCTATGCCGTCCTAGGGACTCAGTCTTTATCTTGGCCGTTTCAGGGGCCCTGTGACGTTTCTGGCGGTCTCAGGGGCAATCTGCCGTGTCGGGGCCCTGTTGTGATCTCAGGGACCCTTTAGGAACTTTAGGGGCCTTTCTGTATGTCCTAGGGGTCACCTAACCCCCAGGAGCCCCCTGAGTGCTCAAGAACCTGTCACGTTTTCACAGAGATCCCGTAAAGTTCAGGGCCCCTCCGAGACCCCTTCTGAGTCTGAGAAAGGCTCCTGCGACCTGGCCAAACAAGGTCATGAGGTCTGAGAAGGTCCCCTTTGGGGCCCCTCTGGTGAGGCCGCTTCTCAGGCCCCGGGGGCCCTTGGATCCGCGCCTGGACGCCGCTGATTTGTGAAAAATACACGAACCATTGAAATGCATCCATATTATTCACCATTGAATATTAATGTTGGCACAATGTTAACACGTTATACTCTACGTAGATCAATTTCATTTATTTTTCTTTCGCCCCAAGGAGACTGTATCAAACGCAGCTTAAAATATACCCCTGGGACAACATAACCTGTTGTTGCCTCCTAGCTTTCACTGTTGTTGCCGATGCCTACTGCAAGATCCAAGAGACCATTTTCATTTTCTTTTGCAAAGTATTAAAGACGTCAGGAAGCCTTCAGCAACTCTGCATTCACGCTCTTAATCTGCAAATCTTATCTTAAAACGTTATGGAAATGATATGTCGGTCGCCTGTGATGCCCAGGAATCCATTTAGTCGACACGCAGCAGCGCAACCAGAAAGGGATGCGACTTAAACAAATACCAGGTGATGTCAGCATCCAGAATATTTTGACAGGGCCAATCATTTGTTCTTTATTAAATGATGCATTTATTTGCCATTTCTTTATTACCATTTACACATATATCGTCTCGCCCCCTGGTAGAGGGTACAGTTATCATTCGGCGATTGGAGCATAAACAGAATATTAAGGTAACGAAAGTAGAATAAGAAAGAAACGAAACCTCCTGGCACAAAAGAGCGTGCGTGTGTAAAGCGAAACCGTCTGACGACAAAAACATCGATACAAAACCGTTAAGACTATGCCAAGCCTGAGGCATAGTCTTAACCTTAACCCTATTCCCGGAGGGCTAGACGGTATGGCCGATTCCCGGCAGGGGGGGGGGGGCGGATTCGGCCCCCCCCCTGAGATCTCGAGAACTACTTATCCGATTTCATCGCAACAAACGGCAATCGATTTGCCGTGACGTGAACTACATTTTGATAAAAAGAAATTTTCAAATTTTGAAATTTGTCGATACAGGGGGGCAAAAATGTCAAAATGGGGGGTACTTTTTGACTTCTTATAACTCCGTTGTTTATGGACCGATTTCGATGAAACTGGCATCAATCGAGAGATTATGGATAGGGCTTTTACCATGGGTATGCAAATTTGAAATTTTGAGAAAATTCATGGGCGTTCACAGGGTTTCAAAAATAGGAGGATTAGTTTTCTAACAACTGCATGAACAAAAGAGGCCAAAACACTTTTTTAGTTTCTGCTAGTCATGTTATGCTAAAGAAGTACAAATCGCATTACAATGTTTGTATAATGTTAGCATAGGCGGTGCCAGGGACATAAAAAAGGGGGAACTGTCATGGTCACACGTTTCTCAGATCAGCTTGTGACCTTTGACCTTAAATGACCTCCAGTGACCTTGGGGTCACCTGGAATGATGTCGTGTGCATTCAATACTATCTGTAAACGTTTTTAATCGATTAAATTCACTCTATTCCAAAAAATTCATTTTTTGGCTTTTGCGATATATGGTACGTGCACTGACATTTTAGGTCATAGCTCCGTGACCTGACCTGATATCAAGCTGAAACTTTGTACACAAGTAGAGGGCATCTTTCTACGTCATATATATTCTGGGTTTGGCATTTGAAAAAACGGCGCCGAAATTATGGCGAAAAAATAAATTTTGACTTTTGACCTTGGCCTGACCTTGTAAAGTGACCTCAGATAAACAAAATTACATATGCACATTGCCCAACTATTTAGCTATATATTCATATAAAGTTTTAAGTTCCATCTTAAAAACTCTGTTTTTGGCAGACATTTTCCTTTTACCCTCAACATGGCGAAAAATGACCTGAGGTGCCTCCCAAAAACGTTGCCTGGCTCCGCCCCTGAGCAAAATAGAATTTCGAGATTTTGTCACGGCGCGTAGAAGGAATAGCTAGGAAAAGTCACCAAGTTTCGTGAAGCTACGTCAAAAAGCCTGGAATTGGCAAGCAAAAAACCCGAGGGGGGGCGGATTCCGCCCCCCCCTGCCGGGAATAGGGTTAAGCATAAGCCTCTCTGTTTTAGCATCCTGTTAACGTTCATGTATTTGAACCCCATAGTTCAAAGGAGTGTGCTGTTCAGTCGCAGCGGATTTCAGTTCCACTTGGGAGAGGGGCAAGGTTTTCAAGGCGGGTATAGTTAAATAGTTATAGATTGGTAGGTACCTGCTCAATGCTTAGATCGGAAATAAAAGGTGGTTTAATAATGGCGTCAAAATATTTGCATACACAATGTATATGAAAATCATGCCGCCTAATAATGCGCAAACAATTAAAAGTAAGTCTGCGTGAGAATATCTAAAGCCCAGTCACGTGACGAACTACGGCTGTTCCGCTACCTACCGCCTAGTGGGTCAGACGGCCGCCCTGCATTCTAGTGAAGTACCTCGCACCACGTGCATGAAAATTGCGGAAACATATATTTGGCAATCACATCTTCTTTCACTTCTAGAGCCAAACTTACCCCAAAGCACGGGTGGAGTTTTCAGGCTGAAGTGCACATCTTCCCGCGTTAGCCTTGCAACAACACAAAAGACGGCTGAATACTTCGACCAGTCTGTTCGTTAAATTCATTTCCTTCTTAGATTATTGCGTTGCCTGTCTAACTATGGGATGAGCGCAAGGAAGTCGCAAATGAGGTTAGTTTTTGACCGCCAACCTCCGATATTTCGGAGCTGCCCGGTAACAGACATTAGATATGCACAAATCCTACTACTTAATGTGCATATCCGCATTTACTGGCGTAGAAGTACACAACCAGGCGCACTGCGCGCACAGCATATCGTGGCAGTTCATACTACGGTAAACGTACCAAAAACCTATCCGTGTGAAAATTATGTAAGCCCAACTGAACGCTTCCAAAAGGTATCATGTATATACACACTATGCATACCATTCTGAAATGATCAGAGTGCTATGCAAACACAAACCGGCTTGTGGGAACAGTTAACCCCCCCCCAAACACACAAATATAACCTTATTTTTTCAGCAACACGAAACCTCGACAGTCGAACGGAAGCACCAGAGGTACAGCAGGTCCAATGAAATCAAACTCTTCCGAACACTGTCAACCTCTTCATTGGATGATTTTCCACAAATTCACGCGTGATGACCTTGGGATCCAGCCTTCCTGCGCGATCGCCGTGCATGGCGAGGACGACCAGGTCTGAAAGCCTCCCCTGACTCATCGTGGATCACAACGGCGTCTTGGTCCGGTACGAGGCGCTGAACGAACTTTGGCCGATGCATCACTCATGGGAATGGCCATGATCAGCGCTGACAGGCGTAGCACCTCCGATAGCATCTCTTGGCACAAGCGGTCCTGGCTCATGATGACGTCCACTACCTGGTTGATTGAGTTAGTGGTTGAGGCACTGTGCCACATTGTCGCATGGAGGCCAGCTGCATGGCCAGAGCATCAGGGTCGATGTCTCCTGAGCTATCCTGGTTGACGTTGGTTTGCGATGACGCAAGGATTTCCTGACATTGTCATGGCTGATGTCCGCTTGCCTCCCTAGCAGCAGGTCCTCTAGCTGTTCCAGACGTTCCAGACCAGGCTGCTTGAATCGCCGCCTGACTTTATTTGTTACCAGGTCCATCGCTTCGAAGAAACAGCGTCTCAGCAAGTCTTTGGCGGTGAAGACTGTTGGAGCTGCTGCATTTTCATGGTGCTCCAGTCGCTTAGGCGGGCGAACTGAACGTGGGTCCTTTGGTGGGTCGATGGGGCTGCCAAGCGTCCGGATCTTGTCGTGGCATTCTTGCCATAAATTCTTAAAGCAGAACTCGCGCAGATTTTCCAGCGTGCTGAGCAGCATCGTAGCCCCCTTACGGACATCTCCGCAATTGACCCCAGGGCGCTGCAGTGCTTTCGTAAAAAGCTCACATCCGCTCGCACATCATCAGAGATGGCACGGTCTCCAAGTTCCGGAGACGAGAGAGATAGCCTCGCAATCTGTGACGGACATCCGGCGACGCGGACTTGTCTGCTTCCACATCTTCCAGTGTCAGAAGAATTGAGTCATATTCCTCAAGAAATCGTCTGATCGCCAGGCATCTCACTGTCCACCTGGTGGGACAGAGGGATATGATCTTGTACAGTGTGGCAGGTTGCAGTCCCGCGTCGTCTTCGTCGTGTTGCAGGCGCAGTTCGAGAAGATGGTCCTCAAACAGCTGCTTCCTTTTCGTGGTCTTGAGTACTCCCACCACATCCCGAACGGTGCTCAGAGCATCAGCAACCTGGGACATCTCTTTGGCCTCTTCCACGAGGGCCAGGTCGAGGGAATGATTTGCGCAGTACACGAATATTGAGCGGGTCTGATCTTCGATCAGTCTGGCCTGCACTCCGAACACTTTTCCCGCCATGTTCGATGCTCCATCAAAACAATGCCCTCTTAGCTTGTCCATTCCGTACATGGTGCACCGCAGGGTGTCGTTTAAGGCTTCGTACAGAGCTGCAGCCGTCGAGCCAGGCACTTCATACAGGCCAAGGCAGGCTTCTTCCACGATCAATTTTTTCGTCACATATCTGACATACGCTGAACGGCTCTTTGGTAGCCAGATCTGTCGTCCCATGTGCGATCAATCCATAGAATATACTGCATCGAGCTTCTTCCAAAATTTCGCGAAGAACCATCGAGGCCATGATTTCGATCAACTCGTCTTGGCATTCGTGAGACAAGACACTGCTCCTTTTCTGCAGGCATGATTTCATCTCGGGGCTTGTCATGCTTCTTTCATCTAACATGGTCATCAAATTCCCACCGATCAGTAGGGCTGATCCAGATCGCGCCAAGCCTCGGAGGACGCAGACGATTTTCGAGAACACTTCTCTGTTCTTGCGCTGTTCCGTGGCTTGGGCGAGAACCTTGTCAACGGCGCTGATGACAGATGAAGCTTCTCTGTGGCTTCCTGGTGATACGCAGACTTGAAGTGTGCCTTGAATTTTTCAGGGCCCTTCTTCCAGTTGCAAAAGCCTCGGATGAACGCGGTCTCTTTGAAGTCCGAGAGTTTCACCAGCTTCTAATCCAGCGCTCGGCAGCATGTGTGGCATTTCGCATGATCATCTTCAACGTCGTAACTCAAGAATGGATATTCTTTGTATCGTTAACAGCGAAACCTTCGGCCGTTGGTTTCTGGAAACGGCGGATTCGTTGGCTGATGAGGCTCTGGAAAGGACCACAAACAAGGGCCAGGATAAACAGAAAACGATGAAGGAAAAGGATAAGTACAAGGACAGTGGCCCTGGACAAGTGTACAAGGATGAACGCAAGGACAGTGTCCCTTGCGCTCACTCACGGAGTTTTGTGAGCAGTTCATCTTGTAACGCTGGTTTCCGAGCAGGCTCTTTCTGGGCCGACTTCTTCGAGGGTTCGATCATCAACGTCGATTCATTATTGAGGTCTAGAGCGCATCGACTGCTATGGACATTTTGTGTCTGTGGTAGTCATGACAAATTCCAGTAAAACTGTCAATATTCTAAACTTGAACTCATGCCCAAGCACTGCGGTACACAGTGTTCGCGGGATCCGCAAGAAGTGTGCATTAGGTCCAGAAATAGAAAATTAAGCTAATTCACTGAGCAGATAATCTACCGATTGTAAATTTCGAGGGACACTTCACGCATGCTGCCGTTGCTTATACACTTTAAATTCGGAAAACTTGTTCGAGAATGTACTGCCTGCTTTTGTGAGTAATCATATCAAATGATATGAAAAATGATGAGTGATGTGATAAAGTGGTTTCCTCAATGCATGACGTTTAGTGCAGACCTATGAACCTTGAACTATAAACCATGAACATGTGCTAGATGGCGTTTTTTTCCAGGAATCCACGGGTCAATGCTAGCAACGTGATCCGTGGTTTTCCAAACACCAGTGGTTTTCCATCTCGTTTAGCTGCTTCTGCTGTAAATCCCCACTGACCGCATGGAAAACACATAATTTATGTACACGTGGTGGATGTCCTAGCAGTCTCATGATCAGTCCTGTCCTGAAGTATGCAGTGGCGTCGGATTCGCCGGTTCAAAATCGTCTGCTAACTCTGAGTCCCTGGGATGATGGCAGGGTGGGCAGAGACCACCAGGACTCCGACAATCGTTGCTTTGGCGGTAATATGCCTAGGTAATCCTCTTGCCAATGGCCATACGAACTGCAATATGCAAGCGGAGATGCATACATAATATTTGTGCATAAATAAACTGGGAAAAAAAGATCTGGCTAGCTTCAAACAGAACTGAGCAGCAAGGAAAAGTGGAAGCGTGGCAGACGTACAATTTATGATACGCCTGACATAACCGACATCAACAGCTCACTGCTGTTGATGTCTACTGAGACAAAGTGAAAGCTCCTCTGAAAAAATCAAAAAACGAAAGCGGTAGGGCTAATCCAACTATTGATCTCCACTGCAGCGCTGTAAAATACCAACACGATTTACATGTGGCAGCAGCATTTCAACAGCGATTTAGCGCTGCTTTGAAAGATATATCTTCTACACACAGGTTCTCGACTGAACTAGTTTTGTCGTTATTTTTGGATTCGTGAACACATGTCAAATTTAATTTAGAATGGTTATTTAATTTAAAAATGCTACTCTTTTGCATCGATCTAACCACGATTACATGTCCTGTAATGTTCTATGATTTCTGAAAATACATATGTTATGTTTTTTATGGCATGTCAACATGCACGAGACCCAGACACTGACAAGTCTGTGTAAGACCCTGCTCGCCCGACCGACGTTTAAGGTCATCCAGCCCGGTCATCGCACGGAAGTCGGCCCCCGAGCCACGGCATACATAGACCATACACAATGCACCCGTAACATTGACACAAAGTTACTGCATCCTCATAAAGTGCGATTGTAGCGAATCCTACATGAGCCTTCTGGCAGTTCTTTGAAGGAACCGACGGCACTTAACGTGGTGCACGACGGTTGAATATTGATTGCTTTCGCGGTAATGGCCAAGAGCCCATTAGAATCTTTTGTTTTTCTCAATATCGTATGTTGGAATTGAGCCGATGGCATAGGTTGTGTCATCCACAATCCACGTAAGAACTGCGATTTCTTGCAAATATCGCACGTTGGTAACGACAAATATCAGGCTCACCGTCCAAAGTACATCTCTGAGTGGGCGGCACAGGAACGGTGATCCTGGACAGCGGTGCAGAAGAGGACGCGGGCAACGGCTGTGCGAGACAGGATGCAGGTGGTAGTGGTACCGGAGACGCAGCTGTTGGCGGGAACAGAGGACATTTCGGGCGACTGTGGCAAGCGCCAGCATGTCGCCGAGGACTGTGCTGGAGGCGTTGCTGGTTGCGCTGATGAACGGCCCGCTATGCTTGGGATAGAATGAGATGGATTCCTGGAATAGCAAACATATGGCAATGCTGAATGCACACACATGCAATGTGGACTCCATACTTAAGATGAGAGTGCATGACCAGTTTCAAGCTCGTGAGCCACCCTTGTGAATCCAAGGCCATGAAGCTCCATGGTGAAGTAGATGGCCAACCATGTTTCACTTACAAGAGACAGGAAGTATTGTTCTCATCTCAGCAGCTATGTCATGCAAGCAGGCATCCTGCTGGATGTGAATTATGAACTTACAACGAGCGCACTTTTACATGACGTAACACTCAAACAAATGCTAGCATGGACAAAAGAAGTTTGAAAAAGGTTGGGCAAATGTTATATGACAATCATCCATGTGGGCATAACTGTCAGCCTACTAATCTGGGGCAGTCCAATGAATGACCAACATCTGGATAGATCTTGCTGGCATTTAACTTAAACTAGGTAAACCCTAGTGGCTTGGCCACAGTAGTATGTAACCATCACAGCAGGGAGGGGCAGGTATAGCCCTGATGCCCTGACAGGAATAAAAGCAGTACCTCAATAAGAGTAACCAATACAATATATATATATATATATATATATATATATATATATATATATATATATATATATATATATATATACTTGTGTTATATAACTGCAATATATATATATATATATATATATATATATATATATATATATATATAGACGTATATATAGTATTGGTTTTTCTATTTATGAAATCTCCCTAAATGTTTTAGTCCTGCCTAAAATATTTTATTTTAGTCATGGCTCTTCTCAGGGACATACAGGGATTATTGCAGGGTGGAGCACAATCTCACTATGTCGTAAAACAGGTTGAAATTTAGCCAAACTCTTGAAAACACATGAAATGCATATAAGAGAACATACATAACAAATGTGCATCCCATGACCCCTCCCCCTGAAATTTGCCACTAGCTTCTTTTTTTCTGTTGGTATAGGTGGGTACTAGCTACTTGCATCTGCCGAGGAACCAAGCATCTTAAATACCACCCAAGTTATATACTCCGTGCGCCCAGATTTTAATGTGACTCAATGCCTGCTCCCTCCCCCCCCACATACCCTCTTTCTACTGCAAGATGGTGTTTGTGACCATGGTGCATTTTCCTAAATGATTGGAGAGGTTGCAACCTATCCTGATCCAACATCATATTAATCCTATTAGCCCAGCAGCCAGCCTCCCCTCCTCTCTCCCGCCGAGGAATGTAACAAAAATGACAACAAAATATTGCTGTGTCAGGGCACTGTCATTCCAAAAATGAAGAAATCCTCGAATTTTCTCCATGCATCATAAAAAGTCTAATAATGAACTCTCGCAAAAGATGGGGTAAATGCCCTAGCCCTTTTCCTACAGCTAAGTCCTCACTTAATATAAAAAATTCAATAGACATATCGACAAAGAACTGCTTCCTTGGTCTCTGGGCCGCTTGCCAATGACTCCTGACTAGGCTTTTCCTCCCATCTTCCTTCCCAGTATACTTTGCAGAGTTCCACCTATTTGCAATTTTACATCCATTGCATATTCAATCTCTAAGTGAAGAGAACACACAGCTCTGACACACTGCAATAGAGATTAGTTGATCAGGCGTGTCTGTGTCATTCTATCACGCCTGTGGGCGCCATAGCCGTTGGGGCGCCCTTAAGCCCAAATCATTATCTATCACATAATGATTGGTCCTGATCATTCGAGCCCCGTTTTGCTGGCTTCATGCCCAGTTGTTTGACATCACGCGTTAACATCACTTTCACACACCGCTTTTGTTGAACGAATGATTCCAGATCAGTTGTCGTCTTTTCTTCATAGTTTAGTTCAGAGTCTCTTTATAGTTCTGTAACCTAAAACCCCGCCTCTCAGATTCTCGCGCAACCTATACGCACCCCAGTTTAACCAGGAACGCTAGACGTAACGGAAGAAAGCACACATTCAGCCCAGGTTCGGCCCAGCCAAGATTCGGTAGGGAATTCCCTTTACGGGTCGATATCTCCCACAAAACTTGAGGAACCTGGCCTCGCCACACATCAGCTAAAAGCACTCGTACCAAATACAGCCGTACCAAATACAACCCAATACAACCGTGCAAAGAAAACTCACCTTCCTTGTGTATGGAGAAAGTTATAGACGATCGGAAAAATCATGTCGATGGGACGGCCCCTATGTTTTGCTTCAAAATCGGCACAACGAACCGTCGACCGATACACAGTAATCTGGCTGAAGAAACCCTATGGGCCATTGAAATCTAGGGGGTTAAAACCCCCTAGGAAACTTCTAAAACGGTTTTTGTAGCTGAAATAACACCACGCTTAGGCTGAGTAGCATATTAAATGAAAACACTCGTTAACCCAAATACAATCGTGCAAAGAAAAACCACCTACCTTGTTTAAGGGGAAAGCTATGGGCGATCTAAAAAATCATGTCTATGGAGCGACCCCTACGATTTTCTCCAAAATTGGCACATAAAACCACCGACACAAGCCCATCAATCTGGCTGAAGAACGCCTATGGGCCATCGAAATCTAAGGGGTCAAAACCCCGTAGGAAACCTCCAAAACGGCTTTTGTAGCTGAAACGACGCCACGCTTAGGGCGAATAGCATATGAAATGACATCACTCGTTGACCCAAATACAACCACGCAGAGAAAAACACCTACCTTGTCTGTGGGGAAGTTATAGACGACCGAAAAAACTATGTCTATGTGGCAGCCCCTATGATTTTCTTCAAAATTGGCACATTCAACCATCGAAACAAGCCCATGAATCTTGCTGAAGAAAGCCTATGGGTCATTGAAATCCAAGGGGTCAAAACCCCGAAGGGGAATTAAAAACGGGTTTTATAATTTAAACAACGCCACACATAGGCCGTATTGCACATCAAATGAAAACACTCGTTACCCAAATACGTATATAGTTTGCTGGTTACCTGCTCTATTGGCTGCGCTCTCGATCTCCACCACTGTAAGTAAGGTATCTATTGTGTACATGTCACTGCCTGATCCCTACATCCATTGCTATGCACTCAGTTAAATGATGCAGATTCTGGTGTCGCACGAAACTAATCGTGTCGGGTTTCTTGCAGTTTACGCTTGTAGTTCCACAGCTTTAACGTACCCGCTGTTTTTATCAAAGTCCATCCACGATATCTCGCTTTGAGATGACTCACTTGTGTTTATCACAATATGCTACTGTCTTCACTTCCAAAGTATATTTGCCTAGCCTGGTTACGAAACGACACGTCACATTTGAACAAAACACATGCAGCCTGGTGCCAATTAATGCACATAACAAAGACGATACTGTGCTGCCTCGTATTCACATGGTTATCATATCAGTAACTGGGAGCCGAATTACATACCTGAAATGAAACCGAGAGCGATCATCTAATCTCAGGTCTGCACCAGTGAGTATTCTGGAATATATTCAATACTTGCATACACAAGACGATTGGCTACTTAATTTGTGTAAGCGTAATCAAACACATGCGCATGCGCGCTGCACACAGCCGGCGGCACCACCAGCAACATCCGAAGCACCAGTCACCAGTCACACCAGTATCGCTGTTCACCAACTCTAGCGCCTGAGGAGCGAAAACTTTTATCACTCTTCGGTCGCGATTTCTGGATATGCCGCCTCTCTGCAAGGCATCCTCGATTTACAGCCTCTCACTGACAGCTCGGTGGTAGCCGGGTCCAGGCCGGCGAGCGGCAGAAGGCGCGGGTACAGGTACGGCACCGAACGACATACCGGCAGCGAGGACACCAGGTACATGTGGCACATGTGGCCTGGTCATCCGCTATTACTTGGGTCGGGGAGAGCATCTGGCCGACGTCCAGTTTGCGCGGTTTGCCATACATCCGCCCAGCGCCGTGCGCGGTTCCGGGGGCATCTGGCTGAACGCGCCCAGCGGTGGGGATAAACAGTTCCCAGCCCAGGTGGCGCCGCCATCCCCGGCATCGACGCTGGAGGGCTCTCTTTCTTTGCACAGTTGTATTTGGGTTAACGAGTGCTTTCATTTGATGTGTAATTCGGCCTATGCGTGGCGTTGTTTAAGCTATAAAACCCGTTTTTAAGTTTCCTGCGGGGTTTTGACGCCTTAGATTTCAATGGCCCATAGAGTTTCTTCAGCAAGATTGGTGGGCTTGTGTCGGTGGTTTAATGTGCCAGTTTTAGAGAAAATCGTGGGGGCCGCCCCATAGACGTGATTTTTTCGATCGTCTATAACTTCCCCCATAGACAAGGTAGGTGATTTTTCTTTGCACAGTTGTATTTGGGTTAACGAGTGGTTTCAGCTGATGTGTGGCAAAGCCAGGTTTCTCAAGTTCTGTGGGAGATATCGGCCCGTAAAGGGAATTCCCTACCGAATCTTGGCTGGGCCGAATCTGGACTGAATGTGGGCTGTCTTCCGTTGCATGCATGGCTGTCTGCTAAACGCGCACGATTGTAGGTTGTTTTCAGGTTATTGTCGTTTTCTAATTTCATGCTTTTGGAAATACAGTAGGATCGCTCTCTGCTAAAAAATATGCAAGCACGTAACTTTGAAACTTGCGCCAGTTTCGACTTATCCCCACCCAACCACAGTTAATTGAGCTATCATATTTTACTGTCATGTTAGGAATGCGGGCAAAGGTACTTCATTATCAACACTTTTGCAGTTGCCTATGCAGTGCGTGCGATACGGTTTTTCGACTTCAGGAGTCAAGATGGGGGGTACGGCTGGCCCCGCTGCCCCCCCCTAATCCGCCGCCCCTGGTACTGTTGAAATTCTTGACATTCGCAATCTCGGCAATGTGGCGTCACCAAAGCTCGAGGAAATACCCGTGTACGCGTTTTACGTCTGCGATATTCAACAGCAGTAATGCAGCAACGTGGACAATATTGCCCAATAGTCAGAACGTCGTGTTCTCCGTGGACCAGGACCCATGGTTAATGTTTGCTGACTAAGAGATTTTTTGAATGGAAATGTCCGATATTTTTGCACTATGCGAAAATACTTTCATTGTAGCGTGATGCATGTCAAGATCTGAAGGCTAGTTTATTAATAAGGTTGGAATGAGCAGAAGAAAATGCAGCAATGAACATGAAAAACCCCTTGTCATGACTAAATGCTGATAGCCTTAAAGGGAATGTTTCATCTGTCTTTTTCATCTCTCCTCTCGAAATTACATTTTGAACTGTAACAGTCAAACCTGAAGTGGTCAAAATCAGTTTGTATTGTGATTGATATCTTAAGACTATATTTACCGAGGCTTCAGGGCAGTTCTTGGTAAGTGCCTCTGTGTTTTATTCATCTTTGTCCTTTTGTCAGTCTCTGCGACGACATGAGCAGATGCAGGCCAATGAACGTACGCAGGGGACTGGTATTGTCTCGTCAGCGAATGACTACAATAATGCTCTAGAATAATTGCATTTTTCTGCTTCATGTGTTTCTCAGAAAGAAATATCCAAAACGAATTCAGTGACATTTTCAACCAACCGCTTTCATTCCTGACGGTTTGCCAGGTTGAAATGTTCCTCTTAAAAGCTTCGTACAGATTACTGTATCCGGTTCGCGTGGTCTTCAGAATGGTAAGGGGAAATGAAATGTTTATGACTGTCATGCGCAACTTTTCAATTGTTGCGCCGGTGTGCAGGCTTGGCAGCTGACGCCTATGGCCAGATCCACACACTACAATAGCAACAATTGCCTGCAAATATTGCACCTGCTTCCCTTCTATTTTCTGTGTTTAACTGATGCAAACCTGGGTGGAACCGACCAAAATGTGTAAGCCAGCGCCTCTACGACCACTGTTGCGCTCCGGTCACGTCAGTGTCATCGAACTCCAATCCCTAACGAGGACGGCCTTCCTCGGACGTCCGTTCTCTGTTCTCAGGCAGTGCCCTGTCAAAGCCATGGACGGGCGTTCGCTCCGCTCCCGACTCTGCCTTCGGCGGACGATTTGCGCCCTGCTCTGCCTCCTTCGTGCCGGACCGGTCGCCGCCCAGAGCGGCACCGACAACCTCAGCGCCCTCCTGCAGAGCGCCGAAGCCAGAGCAGACCCCGAAGCTGAAGCAGAAGATGTCTTCCTGACGATTGCCGAGCGGCTGGCTCGGTGCAGGGTCACAGAGGACGTCGGCTCGGGACTCACCTGCCCGACCGCCTGGGACGGGGTCTTGTGTTGGCCAGAGACGCAGGCCAACTCATCTCGCGCGCAGCGCTGCTTCCACGAACTCAACGGCATCCTGTACAACACGACCAGTAAGGAGTGCACCCGACAGGCCGCTGCAGTAACATCCCAGTGTCCAGCAGAATAAAGCCATGCCAGTGCATAGCGCACTGGCAGAGCCTTGCCCGGATACTCGGTATATCGAGGAACGGGATGGGTTGGGAGAGCCGGGAAAATTGGAAACTTTGCACCACCATTGGTTTGCTGGTGTTCATGGTAAGCACAAAAGTCCCGGAAAGAGCGGATCCTTTAACTGTGGACATCGAAATTTCTTTCCCATCTAAACATCCGTGTTGTTCATGAGAGTAAACCGGACACATCCTTCTGACTTTAGTCGTTATCGATTGCATCCAAACGTGACGAGGAAATGTCCTGGAATTATGTCCCCTGTTAAGCAGACTTTAACCGTATCATGATCCCGCCATCTAACTGGACCGAGACATCGAATAAATTGATACTAGCCGCCGAACCAGACAGCACTAAAGGTCCTTTGCAAGCCGGCACAATCACGACTTCGACACGCGGTACTGACTGGCCACCTGCAGCTTCAGCCCATTCACCGATGACCTGCTCCACAAGAGTGGGATGTCGACTATTGCGCGCCTGGACAAGCTGTGGATTGACACCCAGATGTATTCCGAAGAATTTAATTCACTTTAATAGCACGCAAATGCGCACCATACCAATCAATGTCAAAGCAGTCAGCAACACCAGCAGCACAATTTTAAATCCTAATGCATAGTTCAATGTTCATTCCTTTGATTGAAAGTCTGAGCAAATATCAGCCTGTTTCCTCATAAACCGCGTTTCGCCACCATGTGTAAAAATGTGAACGTCGGACCGCTGAACGGTGAATTATGATTGCGTGCACATCCGGCTCAATGTCTAGCAGTTTTAACTGAATTACTTTTAAGGAGTGCAATGGCTGTTGTTCCGGAAGGATGACGACAGTGGACATGTATCTTCCCGTTGTGAGTCTCTTGAGCTTCGGGGTAACCACTTCGATGGTAGCCGGTCTCATTCCAGGATGCTCTTCAACTGACCAAATCTGGTTTAAAACCCACCATGATATTCAACCTTTAAGGTCCGTTTTCTCCTGGATGAGCCTCCCGCGCCAGGCCCCGTCGGTCAACGGAATCTAGCTGGCACCGTCATCGGCACTGGACAGCATCCGAATCGACTAACTCTCACCCTGGGAGGGATTTCGAGGCGTCGGAGCGCTGACGCGTCCCCAGCTCGAGACGCCTGCCAGCTATCGGCCAGCCCGTCCGTCAGGCTTATCCGCAGTGGGCGCCGCGCCGGACCGCCGGAACACTGTCGGCCGGACGCTGAATTATTCATGCATTCAGCGTCACGTTCCGTATCGGAGCACTCTGGAGGCAGCGGAATCAATCGCAGGAAATGGTGCATCAAACCTCCTGTTGACACAGTCAATCTCCGCTTGGTGTTACTTTGGTAATCACGTTCCAGCGGACTTTGTGTCGTAATTAATGGCCAAACAGCTGAAATCAGTGAATCGAGCTTGAATTAGAATTTGGGGAGACCGAAGAGAACTCTGAAGATTGCAGCGCAAAAATGCACGTGTAAGAGTTGTCAAAACCAATCATGGAATGCGCGCAAAACCCAAGATTGCGCAAAACCCTGTCAAAATGACGGACCGAGGTGTACGAGCTAAAAACAAATGAGACACTGGCAGATAAAGAACCGACACCTCCATAGAAATGCCATATGCATAAAATTAAAACTCCGAAAAGGTGGAGGTCGTCACCGGCACTGTCCGTCACGTACCCACTTTATCACACCGTTCAACGCCGATGGTGACATGTAATAGTTTCTTCATAATTCTAGTTTATGAAAACATAGAATGCATCGCTGAGATTGCTGCCGCTGGAATATTTGACAAAAACTCTTATCCAAACTTGCCTTTTTATCATTTATTAACGTTTTTCATCTCAGCGTTCACATTTCTCTTCTGTGTCTCTCTTCGGTTTCCAGTTTGTTAACATGCACGCAATGTTATGACACCATTCGGGCAAACCTGTTATCCTACATTTACGGCATGGTACTCCGTCTAACATGTTACTCAGCGTGGTAAGCACGGCAACAAAAATGCAACCATCGACTAAGCAGTCGCCGAAAGCTTTGTTGACTAGCTCCTCAGATTTACAGGTACCTTGCGCTCATCCTGTAATCTGTGCACCTGTTTTCACTATCATTTATTGGTCTCTGTGCTCGCGGGAAAATCTTTCTCATTCCTGTACTGCATTCTTTCGGTATTATGGTCTAATTACAGTGCCTAACTTTTACAGTTAATTAGATTAAGTGTGTCACAAAGTTCACCATAACTGGAAGTTCGTGCGGCAATTTTTTCGCCGCAGTTTGAAAAAGTTGTGCTGCGAAGAATTACAGGTACCTTGCGCTCATCCTGTAATCTGTGCACCTGTTTTCACTATCATTTATTGGTCTCTGTGCTCGCGGGAAAATCTTTCTCATTCCTGTACTGCATTCTTTCGGTATTATGGTCTAATTACAGTGCCTAACTTTTACAGTTAATTAGATTAAGTGTGTCACAAAGTTCACCATAACTGGAAGTTCGTGCGGCAATTTTTTCGCCGCAGTTAAAAATTTTTGTGGGGAAAAATTTAGGTTCTTTTCCCTCATCCTGTAATCTGTGCATTACTCATTTATGCCCCGCAAAATCTTCACATCTTCATTACACTTATAAATGTTCAAAAGACATAACTGGAAGTTCGTGCGGCAATTTTTTCGCCGCAGTTTGAAAAAGTTGTGCTGCGAAGAATTCACGCGAGATTTCACATTCAACAAACGCAGCTCGAGGCCAGTCCGTGACATGAATCCTGCGCCGTTCTGGAAGTTTCAAACACCATCACAATCTTAACAGCTAATATATTTTTCTTGGATTATAAGAGGCATTTAATTTGTTGTTGAAACTGTTCAACTGCTGCTCATGAGAAGCAACAGCTTAAAGCCAGTCCGTCTTTTAACCGCCAGTAAAAGCAGGTTCTTTATTATTTTGAAATATTTTCCATTGAATTGCGTTCGAAAAACTACGTCAAGACCGTTTAATCCGTCATTGACGGCGTTTAACCTCCTATGGCGAATGTTTTTGGTGTCTCCCAAACGAATTAACGCTACGCCTTGAAATTTTCAGTATCGTTTTGTTCATCAGTTTTGCGCATTCTGACAAAAATATATGGAAAGAGGTTATTTTAGGTTTCGTCTTAATGCTGTTCTAAAGACAGCCATATTTTGCGATTCGACGTTCAGTTTTACTTCTCTGCCGTATTGTCAATGTTTTTACTTTGCAATACATGGTGACTGCGGCATGCCCTCCGCATCATCATGATCTGAGAGTTCAGTATAGAGCACCAATGACCTTGTGCTAGGTTATCGTAGGGCAACTAAGCATTTCCCGCTTTAAAGGTCCAGTGATCAGACATTTTGTAAATGGAATCGAATAAACTGTGATGATAAAATATCCTGGTTCGAAGAGATAGTCATAAATGGCGATCTGAACTGTAACTGGCTGGCTGATGCAGGAGACGCGTCTAGAAAAGCGCTGCTGGACTTCTTACATGCTTACTCTCTGTCACAGCCCACCACAATGCCGACATATGCTACTGGGTCACTGTTAGATGTCATTATCGTGAATGATCGCGATGTCATCAGTAAGGCCGGCACCAGAGATTCTCATTTTAGCCCGCACAGGTTTGTAATCGCGGCCATGCGTATACCCCGCGCTCGACCCAAACCCGTTGCTGTGGAATGCCGGTCATTGAAAAGGGTGGACGTGGCCGAGCTGTTGTCTTGCTTAAGATAGGCTGACTGGCAAGCCGTTTACCAGAACCATTATGCGAAGGATCAGTGGCAACGTACTTTCAGTATTTTTACTCCTATTTTATACTCTTATGCATCAATGAAATGAGCAGTCATCAAAAATCCGCACCTGTCAGATGCCACCAGTGACCTGCTGTGCCGACGGCGCGCGGCTCGGCGGGCCGACAGTGACCCAGACTCAGACCCAGACGAGTACCGCGGGCTGAACCACGCGGTCAAAGCCGCGATACGTCGGGGGACGCGCGGGACGAGCTGGGCCGGCGCATCGTGGGACAGGACCTGAGCGCTATATATAGGAACGTTCGCCAGTACATCGACAGTAGTGAGGGTGCACGTCAGTGTAGGCCCACGCGTAGCGCGCGAGGCAGCGGAAAGGCAAGCAGATCCTGGTGATTTTACCTGTCGACTTCCTCGCGTTGGCTCGTGTGCTTTTACTGCTCTTACTGCTGACTATGAGACTCTAGATCCTGTCATCGGAACACGTCGACCTCTGGTGCGGATAGTCTCTGTACATGTACCTTTAAGCTTTGTTTTGACGCCATCGGTGTGCCGCTGTTGAACTTCATCAGCACCTGCTTTAGTAACAATGACTTTCCAGATGTTTGGAAGCATTCCATCGCCCATGCTATTCACACATCCGGTCCCATATCCGACCCAGCCAACCTCCGACCCATCTCCTTAGTCCACGTCATAGCCAAAATTGTCGGGCGGATCGTTCAGCGCAACTCTATGTATAACTCTCCTGGAACTGTCTTCTCTCTCCTGCTCAGCACGGTTTTAGGCCACGCCATTCGTCTGAAACCTCGCTGATCAGAGTTTCTGACTTCATTCTGTCATCCACTGACAGGGGCGAAATCCCTCCTCTGTCGGACTGATTTAAGCAAATATTTCGACGTATTGGACCAATCCAAGTTCTTGACCAAATTACAATCGCACAGCATTGACGCTGTATCGTTCCGCCCCTACCTCACTGACCATACCCAGAGCGTCTCCATCACGGACCCTCCCCCGACGCAAGTACCTGTCTTGGCCGCTGCAGAACGATATTAACGTCTCCCAAGGATCTGCCCTGGGGCCATTGCTGTACAGCGTTTTTGCCAATGACTTGAGCTACTTTGCGCTCAAGGCCCACGTCGTCCGCTACGCCGAATACACGCAAATTTTAATGTCCGGCAGGAAAGACGACGTTGGTGCCTTAATTCACCGCATGGAGTGACCAAAGACGTTGTCTATCGTCTTTGGACGTATGGTTTAGGGCAAATTCTTTGAAAGTTAACGTAACGAAAACCCAGTTGTTGATGTTTGGCAGCCGCCAGAATCTTCGCAAATCGCAATCAGGACTGATATCCCGAGACAGAGCATCGGTCCCGACCCTATGGCGTGGAACCTGGGAGTCATTTTTGATCCGTGCCTGTCGTGGGATGTCCACATGGTCCACGCAGGTGTTTCGGGCTACTGATAAGACTCAGCCACATCCGTTATCATCTTTCCCAGAATATCCTTTTCACAACTGTACACGGTCTAGTCCTCTCACACGTACTGTTTCCGAATCTCTCTGGATATCCGGCACGAAAACAGGCGTAATAGTTCACTTTCTATTGCGGCCTTCAGCTCGGACAACTTCCGTGCTTTACGAGCGCGACACGCTCCTCAACCCGTCGCAACAGTTGAACGACTGCCACGAATCATAGCGCGCCACGCAGAAGTCAGGTTACAGCAGCTGACCCACTGCCACCAACTGCAGCGCGACAAATAACGCCCGGTGCCAAACCGCACCGCCATCTTCCGACCAACTCTAAACGTTGGTGCTCGACCTCCACCACAGGTGGCAGTGTATTACCGGCCGCACGCTGACCCTAAGTCAGGTTAGACGCGCTCGCAAGGGTTGTGAAAACCCTGAACACGTACGATATTGTATCGTTGTGTTTGGCGGCTATTGAGCGAAAAACCTCAAGGAGCTTCATGGCAGCTGTTCAGCGAAAAACCTGATGCTGCTTGAGGTTTTCCGCTGAATAGCTCCCATGAAGCTGTTTGAGGTTTTTCGCTGAAAAGCTACCAAACACAACGATGCAATATCTTATGTGCTCGGGCTTTCGCAACCCTTGCGAGCGTGTCTGACCTGACTTAGGGTCAGCGCGCGGCTGGTAATTAGCAGCTCTAGAAGATCGTAAAATCCACTGGAAGGGTGGTGACTGGCAAACGAAAATTTGACTACATGATGGGGGTCCTGAGGGGACCGGGCTGGCCCACAGCCAGACAGATGGCTGAGTACCACTGTCTCACTCCCATGCACAGTGAGTGCGGAGAGCCATCGCCTTTCGCCTCGTTCTTCGATCAGAATTCGAACATCCTATCTAGGCATACACGGTAATTCCAGGTTCGGCGCCCTATTAGCTAGCAAACGGTATTCCCGACAGGGGCGCCTTCGGCGCCCAAGGGGGGATACCAGGATGCCATGGACTGATGACATCCTCCCATTGTAGGCCCCGTCTGTGACCTGACTCACGGTGCCTATATCCTGATTCAGCGTGTCGTTGACACGATTCATCACATCTGTCCGGTTTTATTGTGCATGTGACATGACTCACGGTAGCCGTGACCTCTGGTGGATCAGGAGGGGGGGGGGGGCATCTCGGTCATTGCCTCTCCACGCCGCGATTAGGGGGCAAATAGCCATTCCCCCCCCGAAAAAAGATATGGCTATGGCTATTACTATTCTTCCACCCCTCCTCCCACACCCCGGTCGGTGACTCGTTGACCTACGATTCATGCCCAGTCGCTGAAGTACGCTCCGAACCCCGGCCAGCGTCTTCCAACCCCATTCTCCATCCAACCCCCGGTCGAAAATTCGCTGACTTACCATCCATACCCGGGAAACTCTGGTTCGGCCCCCCAAACGGAGCCAGTGGATCCACCCCTGGCCGTGACCTGTTCACAGGGTTTATGACCTGGTTCACCTTGTCTGTTACCGGATTTGTCTTGTTTGCCCCCACTCATCTTGTCCGGACCTGATTCACCGTATCTGTGGCCTGAGTCGCCGAGTCTGTGAGCTGATTCACTTTGTGACCTGGCCTGTTAGTGACCTGATTCACCGCGTCTGTAACCTGACCCATCTGTGACGGCAGACACCGCCAGCCGTTTGTGTCAGGCGAATGGCCAGTGGGCGAACAGGACGAACTACTCGAACTGCCAACCGGTCGACTATGAGCACCACGTCGTCGTGGGCGCGACGTCCGAGGCCGCCTCCATCATCTACTTAGTCGGCTACACCTGCAGTCTGGTGTCACTGGCCGTCGCCACCGCAATCTTCAGGCGATTCACGTAACTTTGGCATGGTCGTCATCACGAGCATGTTGATGGGTCGAATGGATTCTGATTTTCCGTCAGCGGTACTGAGTATGGAAAGAAAAGGATAGAGGAAAGAGAAAGAGACAGAGAGAAAGGGAGAGATAGATAGATAGATAGATAGATAGAGAGAGAGAGAGAGAGAGAGAGAGAGAGAGAGAGAGAGAGAGAGAAAGAGAGAGTGCTCTTCTGCAGTGTAAAGATGGCTATAGTGGCAGCCTTCTCTTTAAGGCGTCAGGAACAGCAAAACTGCATAACTCACAGACGAGAACACAATAGATTAGCATGAACAATAGATTTTTGTATGCACGTTTGTGTACTTGTGCTCTGTGTCAAATAAAAAGTTGGTCCGCACATAAACTCTCATTTGTTGGTGGAGTGTTCACCTACTGTGTATGACAGTGCAGGATATGAATATTCTCGGCAGAATATGCGAAAGATTTTGGTATCAGTTCAGATCCTTGCAACTTGCCCTGGACGTCGCATTAGTTGGCTTAATCAGGCACCGCCTGGCGTGTTTTGTATCCGCGGCCGCCTCGGGATGTCAAAAAGGGCATCCCCTGTTATCTCAGGATCTCACCATTGGATCTGAACCGGTCGACCACCGATCGATAGCCCTGAGTCTTGCAACTCAGAAAATATCATGTTAGCCCTGGTTACCTGGCTGATTACGTCACAGGCCACATAAAACGGGTAACTCGACTTCGGAAAACTGACACCGGTTCGAGCACCATATCATCGGAATTACTGGTCTTAGTAGTCTAAGAGCTTTCAACTGGTTATCAAACAAAAGGTCACGATCTGCTGCATCAGAAGCATGCCAAAATGATGAAAAATGTCTGGTCAAGCTAAACTTAGGTCACGTGCAATACTGGTCTTACTTTATATGCAAAAGATCGATACTCTCAACTTACTCAACTTACTCTCAACCGTTTTGATACGCGTCACAAAAAGGAATGAAGTGAAGCTTTCTGATGATCAGTTTGCTGCTTTTCATGCTTTTTATTTAGTCAGGGTCAGTCTAGGTCAGGTCAAAAAAGGTTGCATTGCTCTTCCCGCCAAACAGCAATAATTATTTGCTGGGATGCTTTACCGCCGCAAGTAGAGCAAATGAAATGGCATCTCGTGACAATCCAAGTCTGCTCTTTCTGCTCTTTATCGGATAAGGTCAAGCCAGGTCGGGATAGATAATCATTTTTTTCTGACTGGGAACAACAATTCCTCAGCACTGCTATTAAACAATATTCCACAGGAAATGTATGTCATGTCGTTTTGACGCCTACCTGTGGCGTGACCTGACTGGACCTCGCGTTGCATTTGATGAACCATTTTAAGAGATGCATATAGATTTGCTTTTCTGACTTGATCGATAGGGAAGGTCAGCGGTAACCGCTTCTACCACCCACAATGCAAAGCAGTGCAATCGTCATCATTCATGTGATGTAACATGACCTCTAATGTTGACCTGTCACAGTTGTATATCCTTTCGGGGACCACGTCTTATGTAAATCCAGATAATCCATGCATTATTTTCTCGAATGTTATAAAAAACGAGGCATGTTCGCGCTACCGCCCAAACAGGCGAAAACGTGCATGCCAAGACTCATTTATGAAGTCATATCTCATGACCTGACCTAACATGGAAATGGTTTCGAGGTCAGAATATATAAAATTGATTAATGAACAGCTAATGAAAGTTTGGTTGGGCTGGCTCCAACGATTCAGAAACTTTCTACGAAAAACCGAGGTGGGGTGCCCTATCTGACACCCCCAGGCAGTGCCGGGTTAACCTTGGTAATGTGAATGGTTCTTTTGGTAAAAAATCGTAAAGTTCTTTTTACAGATCGTTAGCTTGGACAAGCTTCTCCAAAACTTATCATTTGTTTGTGACCACTGAAAGTGCAGAAAGCAATTCCGTACTAAAGCGTCTGAACAGTTGCGCTCTGTTAGGAAACATTATTTATTGTCCTTTCCATTTGCTTTTTTTCAGTGAGCTTCACTGTCCGAGGAACATCATTCACACCAACCTGTTTGTCACCTGTTTGGTGACAGACGCTCTCTGGATCTTCGCATTTTTGCTGCACGTGAGCTGTCCACGTTAATGAAACATTCTCCCGAAGAAAGTTTCAGCAAATGAAATGCAGCTGCACAACTGGCATGAAGTTGTTTCATTTGAAACATTTTCCCCAGTGCTAATTCGCTCGCCTTTGGCTCTACGTTCATTGACTTAGAGTTATATTTCAGTTACATTCAGACAGTTTTAGACCCATTGTGCACACCACTTTGTAGGATTATTGCGGCCGCTTGGATTCGTGTTCGAAGCATCTGCGTGTTCACTTTGTCTGATTTGTGAGTTAGCGTGTGACCATCTAATTGCGTACTTGCTCAAGCTGAATGTGAGATCCAAGGCTTGGCACGGACTGGACACTTGTTTTGCGCAAATGTCGCACTTCAAGTCGTCGTCTGTAGCACCGGGCTGACTGCATTACTCACAATTAGGTGTAGGCCGAACAGACTGCTCCTCCTCCCACCCCTCCCCGATTACCCTATGAGTATCAAATGGTTTCTTCGTCTTTGACAGCCCCTAAACATGACCAGATCCAGTATTCCAATAGTCTGCGAAAGATTCTTCTTTCTCAACGTCCCACAGGGGTGACAGAACAGATTTTGGGACGGACTTTCGAACATGGTTATAAAAAAGCATTTGCTGGTTCGTCTGAAATATGTCTTGTCCATAACGTATTTGGACCATGACAGACGGTGTAATGCAGTTTTGTTTGCAAAGAGAAAATACATGTACGGTCAGCCGTCGACAGTGGTTTCAGAAGCATTTTAAAACTTTCCAGTTATTCAAAAGGACAAAACAACATAGACAAAATCGTTATATTGCACCTGTAAACTCGACTATTTCTTTTTAGAATTGCCGTTGTATTAAACTAATGGCGACCAGCGCACCTTTTCGCGAAAGATCACGGATTGGGTATCACTCTACGACAGCTCATCCCGGTAAGATGCATGGCTTGGATATTGGCAAAAGCCTGAAAATATCATTTTCTTTGGATAAAATGTTACAAAGAAACATTCTATTACGCCGTTACTAAAATGGCCTGCAATGATGGTATAAATGAATGAGTGCCTTGTGCTCAACAGCTCTGTTGAGGTTTCGTTAGGGCCGTATTACAGTTTGCAACTTTCTCTGAGGCTGAAAATATTTCGACACTTTGCTACCGTGCTATGGAAATGACAAAGATGAAAGATATTTGCAATTTTTTTGTGTGTTTTCAGACTGTCCTGACAGCGAAGACATCTGTCTCCTGTGTGGTTTTGATCTTGCTTCATTATTTTCATCTTGCAACTTTCTTCTGGATGTTTGTTGAAGGTAAAGGGAACTACTGCATGCGGGACTAGGATATGCCCGTTTTGGCGTTTCTTCATAAAGCTGTCTGGGAAATGTTATTGTTGTTTCGTAAGATGATCTATGAGGATAGAATAATTATCTTGCTTGTACATTTCTTATACGCTCCTTTTCAAGATGTATTTTTTTTTGGTTAAAGGCATCGTATGTCTAAATCCTTGAAGAAAATCCTTTAGCTTAAATCAAACTACCTCACGCGTCCGAGGCGCTACGAATAACCAGCAATGAAGTTCTAGAGCAAACATTGTTTATCATTTAGGTCCGTTATATCTGTTGTTTCAAAACATGGTTCCAGATCTTCAACAGCCCTTATCGTAGGATTTTTGCCACGCTTTCATTTCTCCTTAAACTTTCTTTCTTTTTCCACTGGTTTTTCTCCTTTCCCTATCTCTCTCTTCCCCTTTCTCTTTGCTTCTCCCCCTCTCTCTGTCTCTTTTTCTCGTGTTCTCCTTGATACACCAATATATCCTTCTCTGTTTAGATATAACCACGCCGTCAGGTCTCAGTGATACAATAAATTTGGCAACATTGTGATGTACGTTGTTTCAGGCCATTATCTATACAGGCTGGTTGTGCGAACATTTGGAGTGGACAGAATACGATACTACCTGTACACTCTCATCGGATGGGGTAAGGACTGATAGATACGAAAGTAAGTAAGGGGAAGAAAAATGGACTGATAAGCATACTATGACCTGAACATTACAAAACTAAAAGCTCATAATGGTTGCCAACTCTCTGACGGTGCTATTGTTCAGACGCACATGGCAATTTGTAAGTGATACGTTGCCAGACATCTGAAGGAGCGCTTCGGTCTCCAAAACCGACATATGCAGTGTGACTGCTCATACATTTACCAATCCCGTTTCCATTTACGAAATTTCCATTTATCAAATCCAGCTCCAACATCCACTCCATTGCCATTCATCAATGCCATTTCCTTTATTTTTGGTGTATCTGTTTCTAACACATCCATGGCCGCCAAATGAACAATCTCAGAGCAATGCACGCTGCTATTGGCCAACCTCATTATAGAAGGCTCCAATCTACGAAGACACAGAGGCTCCAACCCGGAGGGCTCTTCATATTCTCATAATGCAATTTTCCATGAAGGCCAGCCTGCCAAAGTCCTCTCCTTTGTCTCAATAACTGTAAGAAATACGGGTTGGGCCTAATCAGACGGGAAGGCTCAGCAAAGATCTGCTTGGAACTCTGAATCGTGGCCCCTCGAAACGTGTCGCAGTGTGCTCACGTGCAGGGCTGCAAAGTGGGAGGAAGGACGTAGCGTACAGCGTACATATGTGATCGGCTGTAATTATGAAAAACCAATAGACCCACTTAGTATCGGCGTTTGAAAACATAACTCTGAAAATTGAAGAGGGTAGGCATAATACCAGTGACGAAATAAAACAATATATGCAGAGCTTATCATACCCTACTACGCACAAGCTACGCTATTCCAGCAGACGCATTCACAGTGAACCTAAAATATTAGCTTGTGCGCAAACGTAACATTCGCACAAACACCTACCATGACATTACTGACGTAGAGTTTTGTCCCGGAGTTTCTGCAAAGTTTGCACAGACCGCAGAGCCAATGAAAACCGTCTGAAAAAATGTTAGCCTTTCTGAAAAGTGTGACAGGGATTCAAACTTGCTGTTTTGACTGTTTCAAGAATACCAAAAATCAGCGAAGGCCACAAACCGAGGACAAGTAAGGAAGCAGGCGTCGAGCCTTGCCGAACTCCATCCAACAAAACTATGGTAGCACTCCATCCTTGCTCCCGCGGTCGGCTTAGCACTATCCCGCCTTCTTATGTTGTATCGGTGTACTGATGGACGTTGTGTCGCCCACCCCTCTTTCCGCAGGTACACCACTGACATAATGCTCACCACAGCTGTTGACGCAGGCCCGCAGTCGGCACGTAACCCATCTCCGCCGCCCCGGCTGACTCTCCCCCGGGCGTGGGGTTCACCCGAGCTGCGTCGGCCGACAGGTTTACCGCTGGCGGTGACCACCACCTGGGCGCTGCTGAGCGCGTTCGTAGCGCCGCGGACCAGCACAGCCCAGCAACGCAGCGTGAGTCCGCGCCGCCGCTCGGCCGCTCTGCGGAGACGCCCACGTCCTAGACGTGTGGCAGGCTGAAACCTGTCAACCTCTTGTTTCACGTGCGATCGTTACGGATAAGTCTTTGCGAATAAGTCAAGGCTTTCGCAATCACAATCGGGAAGGCTTTATGAAGGAGCCTTTCCGACCGTGACTTCTGCTTAAGAATGTCACGGAAAAACTCGCATATTTCGTTTTAGTATTTCATATTTAAGAAGTCACGTATGCGGTTTCGATTTGTATTTAGTACCAACAACTGACATCTCATCGTTCCTTTAAGCTGACCTTTCGTACTTCTTCAAAACATGATGCCTGGTTTGATGCGTTTTCAGCAATTCACTTATTAGCTCCCTGAATCGTTTTTATAGACAGGACTTCACAATCTGTTCTGACAAAAAGGAATCTTCAAGACTTCTCGTCCCATCATTTTGTCGACGTCACTCTCCAATGGCTCAGATCATGTCCATCGTACCCGGAAGAGATACAGTTCCGCCTTCTTAGAACAGCCTTAGGACGGTTGCACGTTTCCATCCCGGAAGTTCCTTGTCGGAAGCCGCTCCCATGCGCTTTGTCCTCATTTTACGTCGTACTTTTTCTGGGTATGTTTCGTCGACATGCACTTCTTGATAATGAATTGCACAACAGATCACTTTCCGTGCGTCGTCATTACTATATGTAAAGTGTGTTGGAATATTTGGCACAGATGTCAAAACAGGCGGGACTTTCGCTTTTATTTCAGCATGAGCCGCGCTACGACGACATCGATATCTCCTTTACAAGAGGACCGCACCCACAACAGTCGTCACAGTGCCCGTGGCTGGTATCAAACGAATGGGACTGGATATACATCACTCCATCACTTCTCGTGCTTGCCTTGAATACCGTTTTCCTCGCGAGGATAATGTGGGTAAGAAGGAAAAGAAAACCCTTCCGTGGTACGTGGCTGCATGGCCAATTTGGAATCATTTCGCTGCAATCGACGTTTTCTTAAGCAACCTGCCATCTTGAATTCAAAGAAATATTCAGTTTTTACCTCAGTTCTCGCTCAGTTTCCGGTCTGAGCTATTAATAGAACTCATTGCGCGAGTTTAAGCATGTGGTCTCCATGCACCCGCGTTTTCAGTGCAAATCTTAACGACATATATTGCCTGGATCTCCTCACGAAATTCGCCCGCCTGCCGCAGACGTCAGATGGCCGGCATTCTTGCCAATGTTTTTTTTTTTGTCCAGACCTCGATTGGCTTTGTCATTCTGGGACTTGGCGTACGTCGGGCGACACTGCAGGCAACTATAGCCGGCACAATATGGAACGTAATGAGGCTGTTCTGGCTTACGGACAGAGCAGGAAACCCCGGGAACAGGGAAACTCAGACATGCAGTGCGAGAGATCGAACGCACAATAACACCTACTACCTAGCAAGGTCTTCTTCCACAAGTCTGAAGGGAAAACCCATTGCCCTGTGGCCAACAAGACCGGCGGCGCAAAGACCTATCTGGTTTCGCTGAATATACCGATCCAGGAGGGAAATGCGAGGTCATGTGTGCCATGTCCAAGTTAGGTGTATTAATTCACATGTCTGTAGCGAGACTTGTGCTCGATTCCGATCCGGATCTGATCCGGAAAAGAATCACACCTCTTTTGGAAGAATCACATTAGCTCTGGATCAGTTTTGAAAATGCATCTGTGGTTCGCATTTGATTCGGATAAAATTTGAAGGACAGCCGCGATTCGAATGCTGATACGGATCCAAGCGCTGCAATCATGACTGATTTGGATCAACGACACCGTTAATCTGAATCATTGTGATCAAATTATAGATATAAAGCAAGGATATAAAATAACATGGAAATATGTACATGAAGCATACCTTCAGGATGTAATCCATGAAACCAAGTTACATTCAAGAGGATACCCAGTGAGCCAGGCAACCAATTATCTTTCACAATCATGCAGGGTTCAAAATTGCAAAACCCGCCTGTCTGAAGCGTTCTTGATGTATGCGACCTTTTTTTCGCATAATAAATACTGAAATTCTCCAGGTACTTTTATTGATATCGAATCCCCACCACAGTGTACTGCATAGGTTGGTTGGTTGGTTATTGGGTTATTTAACGACGCTCTCGCATAGTAGGTAGCATGCCACTAGTAGATATAGCTGTCTGAGTGAGTCAATAGACATGCCCTGAGCGCAGCTGCCCTCAGGGCACATGCGCAGTTCGTTCAATGATCACGTGACTTACTTTCCATTGCTCAATAGTCATCATGTCTCTGGTTCCACTTATTTTTGGCTAAATAGCCACAACACAGGCACATGTCTGTTTTGAATACTGTGTATAATACAAAGTATACGTTATTATTGTCACCATTGCGGCGTAATTGGAAATGTAATGATGGATAAATATCAAGGGAATAACTAGCGTTAAATGCACACATTAAATCTGGAGCGGTGGAACCTCTGTGGAGATGTGAGGGGGTTAGCGCGATTTTTGCTTCTTTTCTTCCCGCGCAACGCCATAGAGTTAATGTTAAATGTTGCCCAAAATTAAGGGGGGGCCGCCCCTGCCCCCTTCCGGTTCCAGCGCTGGTGCCTTGAATAACAGTTAAAAAGATATTGTTTGTAATTCACAAATTTATGGTACAATAAACCTTGCAAACAGATTCGTTGTACGTGATTAGTTTTGTTTTGGAACCTTGGTTCAAATATCGTGGTCGAAATAAAGGTAAAACAAGACCCATAAGAGATAGGCATAATTGCATTTGCCGGAAAGGAGATGCCCAAACTTAGCTAGCAGAAGCCAGTAGCTAAAACTGCCACTTGCGAACACCCGAAGCTATGGCTGCCGTGGCTGTGTTCTAATTTTATATATATATTGATACTTCTGGCACATTCCTGCCTGTTATCTCAGTAAAGTACCTGGAAGGTAGAGCCTACCTGTTCGCATGCAGTATTCTAAACACCACACTTATACACACGTTTATGATATGAATGTAGCCATTTTCCATATACATGTTCAGTGTAACATAAATTTGGTTATTTTTATGCGTTTTGGAACGCATGACTGGACTTATTTGTAGCTGTCACAACAAATCCAAAACGCCCCATGAAGCCAATATTTCATTTATTTTCCAGTCTGAACGATGCGTTGTAGCTCATAGTGCGCCTTTTAACATAGTCTGAAAACGTTCAGACTCTCTTTTTAAGGCTTCTTGCCTTAAAAGAGAGAGAGTGACCGCAAGTGCCCGCAAGGGACCTCAGACTAAAAAAATTATATTTTTATGTTTGTCCAACTATTTACCTATATACCCATTCAAAGTTTAAATTCCATCTTAAAACTATTTTGGCAGCCATGTTTATTTTACCCTCAACAGTGCCAAAAATGACCTGAGGTTCCTCTCAAAAAACGTTGCATGGCTCCGTTCCTGAGCAAAATGGAATTAGGAAATTTTGTCGCAGTACGTGGAAAGAATGGGTAGGAAAAGTCAGCAACTTTCACGAAGCTGCGTCAAAAACCCTGGGATTGGCAAACAAAAAACCCGAGGGGGCGGTTCCAGTCCACCCTGCCGGGAATAGGGTTAAAGAAGCTGCGAGAATCACTTTTCTGAGGGTCAAAAGTACTAATTGTTAGACAGTTATCATTGCAAGTTTATGCAATGCATTTCTATCCATTTCTTTGCATGACGTCGTAAGTAAAAACTTTCTAGGTTGGGGAAGGGCCCTATGGCGATGAAGTTAATGAAATCGGAGTTTTTTTCTTATGGGGGCCATTTGGGGGGCTTCTTGACCTTTGTGCCTCTTGCCAAATAAAAGTCTGTCTGCGCGTTCCTCGCATACGAAAAAACTTGTTTTTTGGTTTGGGGATGCACACGGCGGGGATGACGAGCACCACTGCTTTTTCACATGAATTACAAATTATCTTTCCAAATTGATTTCACCCATGTCGAAATTTCTGGGCATCATGTACGTTCCGGACAACGTTACTGCTTGGGACTTTAATGTAGTCTGCCCTCTCCAATAAGATGAGTAAGGTGATAACATTCAACAAACCCATCCATTCGCTGACAGATTACGGAACCACGCCGTTACCGTGACGAGACGCGTAAACTCGAAACATGGGGAAAATGCAGCATACCCAAGCGTCAAAAGTACTGTTTTAAAAGTGTCTGCTGCCGGTCTTTCATGGAACTGAATATTTACTAGTGTAAATACCACAGACAGTACATGCCGAGGATTTTGGGTACCTACCGAATTTTAATGAAACTGGGCCCTGGTCGGAGAGACAGACCAAGCCTTAGCTCCACCGCATCGTTTCACAGTTGCGATATTATTTCTCGTCGCGAGTTTCTGAACGTCGTCGAAAGTTCGTAGCACGTGACGCGACGTGTCGCCAGTCTCGTGAAAGAAGGAAATGCTGACAGTATCGACGCCACCGTCTCCATACGGTAAACCTCTTTAATGTTTTCGTTTCCAACGAAGCCGATAACTTTGAAAGCTTTCCGAAGTACTGGAAGTGTTGCAGTGTTCAGATCTGTTCGCTTGGCGTCACCACCAGCTTCGGAATTCTCACGTACGGCGCCAAGCTTGTTTGTGGCAGCACATAGGGAAGGTATGACAGCTGCCACATCAGCACTGAATAATTTTTACATTAGACCCACGGTGTTCCATGCAACGAAACAGCCCTAAAGTCGTTCTTGCCATACCAGGTTTAAAAACGCTTCTACGTCGATGGCAGTAGATTCACTTTTTTCGGAGCGCAATGTCAGGCCACTGTTTTTTTATGAATATTGGAAAAAAGTTTTCGCTACGTCAGGTGACAGTCGGCATGCGCTGACTTTGGATTTTTGAACTCGTCATTTAACTGTTAATCTTGCCTTTGTTCGTATATGAGACAAGCATTGAACCACATGCCAACTGGCGGTAAGAAACCTATTCTGAAACGACGCTTTCTTGTGATATTTTTTTATGCAAGCTAACCTCTTAGAAAATCACTCAATAGTTAATGTTGCCACACATTTTTTACACTTTTCAATTTCGCTCTAAGTTAATGACGTTACAGATGTTCAGGTGCCGAGTTCAGGGAAGAAAATACAATTTTCTCTCGCGACATGTTTGGAATAAGCAACCTAGAAAACTTATTAGATGCACATATTTTTTACACTTTTCAATTTCGCTCTGTTAATGACGTTACAATTTTAGTTCGGGAAATATTCAATTTCTCGAAAATGACATTTCAAAACGTACATAAACTAAAACACTCAAAATGGAACTCAGTGTAGGACATGAATATTAGATGAAATAAACAAACAATGAATGTTTAGCGTGATGATTTTATTTCTAACACCCAGGTGGATGAAGGGCAATGTTGTCATTTTGGATGATTTTTTTCTTATATTGCTGGCGGACGCCGTACATTAAGAGCCTCAAAATTTTTAGTACCTGATTTCACATTTTTTTTCCCAGAAATCTCCCAGAAATATCACAGAAAGAAAGAACCAGGTCATGTCAAGTCACTGAGTAATAACCTCATTCTCGGGTGCTTGCAAACCGTTTTATATATTTCAGCTATGTTCTGGATTCTTTCTCAGAAGTTTGACGTGAAATGGGTTCACTGTTTAACACAGGATTTTTTTTTGGCTTTTATCCAACAACACGTCGGGCATTGAAAGATGAGTGATCTTTCCTCACTGACCTAATTTGACCTCAAGATCACTGAACCGACGTTTTAGTAGTTTTTGGCGCTGATTTCAGCTGTCGAAACTGTTATAACCCCCTCTTGGTGATCATGACTCTAGTCCCTAAAAACAAAGCATCCTATTTGGCACCAGCCCGGCAAGGGGCGAAACGTCAGCAGAAGTAACACGCCTACCGCAAACGGTGAAAAAGACTCGAGTGCTATGAAATGACATCATATTGGTTTGCAAGGTAACCTAACTGCCGAATGGATGTGGTTTGGAATGTTTAGCAAAACTGTTTTTGTCTCATAAAATGGCTCAGAGTGGTCGGGAGTTCCTTGCTGGTCGACGTCTTCACCTGATCTTCATCAATGCCATACCCAGCTTAATTTTTATACCGACGCCAAATTACTGGATTGCTCCACAGGAGAGGCCCATAGCATATCTCATCCCATGTCAAAAGCGCGTTCAAGAGTGCATCCAGTGTCATGACTGGTTTCTGTCCCTTGGTGTCACGAGGAACTCCCAAAAAGAGGCATCACGTTCACTAGCTCTAAGGCCTGACCGAGAATGTCAGAAAATGTTTAGATCGACTTTCATAGCTCGGTGGCCGCCTAGACATGTTTGTGAAGGCACTAGGTGTACACCTCAACAATCCTTTAACTTGGGAAATCCACATGCATATCATCTTACGGCTATGAAACGAGCTGAGCAATGGAACAAGAGCCACTTCCAAAATCCTCCACTATCTTATTTCTGGTGTCCTTAGGTTCCACATTCAAACACGTTGTCCTGCCCCTCATGCTTACGTCCATCTGGGACAGAAGCGGATGTAGAAGTACCAGACAACTTCATTTATCGAGTGTATTAGTTACAATCATGGATAGCGTAAATGCCAAATATAAGGTCACATGAGTCATATCAGGCCTCGAGTTATGTCAATGACAAAGTACTTATCGACCTGATCTGTGCTGTGCTGTGTGGCCTGAACCCTTTGCTGATGTTGGGGGGTTCTTCTGTTAGGAAAATGAAACTTTAGCAAATCAAATTTGACAAATGCACACAAGTGTTCTTTTTTTAATAACAACCTGGGATACGATAAAAGTCAGATCATGGCCGCATTTGACCTTGTGGTCTCAGTTGAACTGAAGGTACTTTAATCAAGACTGTGAGTTTTCGTGGCGAAATAAGTTCGTTTGATGCATCATTTCCCTGATATCGACCAATGTTACATCATTAAGGAGTTTCTGGAGCGGTGTACCCGTTTGTTACCATGTTTGGCATTTGAATTGAATTGCCGCGTTCAGGTTAATTTTCGAGTCATTTCGAGGATATCGTTTACAAGCTCTCCAATTCATTCTGAAACAGAAAATATCCCGCTCTTTTTGAGAAAAGTGGAGGATGGGGGAAAGGGAGCAATAACAAGTGGAAGGTCGCGCAACCATGTTGCAAATGCTGTGTTTACTTTGCTGTGATGTGGGCCCAGGTCTGGAGGTGCCTGATGACGAATCTAGTGACGAAAGGAGGCCACTTAAAAGCGCCCAAGGCCCGACACTCGGCTCCCTGTCGTTCCGTCATAGGCGCCTCGCATGCCCGTCTCCGTCCCGTCATTCAACACGACACGCAAGTGCAGTGTATGTGTTCCACATTCAGAAAATGCCAAAAGGGTTATTCTGCATTTTTGGATAGGCCAGGTCACACGGACAATGACTGCCCCTGTGCTCATCGCCTGGACCCGCCGTTGCGTGAACGGAGGCGCCAGAACACCACAGCAACGACGGAAAACCTGTCACTGTTCGGCCTGCTCAAGCCTTTTGTTCCCCCCTCAGGTGCTGATCACCAAGCTGCGCTCGACCAACTCGGCC
Source organism: Capitulum mitella (assembly GCA_030062745.1). Lineage (NCBI taxonomy): Eukaryota > Metazoa > Arthropoda > Thecostraca > Pollicipedomorpha > Pollicipedidae > Capitulum > Capitulum mitella. The sequence continues at coordinate 17,601,240 of CP099844.1, read as the reverse complement.
GAGACGCAGCAGTACAAGAAGGCGACCAAGGCGCTGCTGGTGCTGCTACCGTTACTTGGGCTCACCTACATCCTGGTGATCGCCGGCCCCCCGTCGGGCACCATGCACCACGTCGTCTACTACGTCCAGGCTATCTTGATATCGACGCAGGTGGGCACTCTGGTTTTGACTTGACGGTGCTGTTAAACTCAAAAGGCCTTTAAATCGACTTTGCGTAGTGATTTTCCGATTGATCGACTGGTATGCAATTGCTTGCATGACACATTTTGTCAAGCGAGCTAGTAGTGGTAGCTAGTGGTCTGAATTGTTTCTATCTACATTGACAAACTCAGCTGTATCATAACAAAATGCTGTTGACCGGGCCAGGACCCAGAATCCAGCACCAGTCTCCTCTGACCGGCTGCTTCCCAGCAATCATTCAGTGGATTATTAGTTTACTGTCAAAGTCGCAGTCAACCTGAAATAATATTATGTATCGTTTGGCTTCCGTCCGCGATTTTTTCTGTTCACGGTTTTATTTTTTCCATCACTTCAGAAGCGCTCTCAACTGTAGTTTGTCCGTTTCTTATACAGGACTCTCACTGTGTTACATTAGCAAAGATTCATTCCGATCACTCAGGGTCTCACTGTGTCGATGATCTACTGTTTCTTCAACACCGAGGTTCAGACCACCATCAGAAACCACTATCGGCGGTGGAGGGCCAAATCGCACCTGAATGCCCCGTCCAATAACAGAATGAGGCACGAAGCCACGCTGAGGTATGTCCTAGCTTACTTTGAAATATCAGGAACTGAGATTTGAAAGCATCTCGGATAGCAGAATTTTTGTCCTTTTTCCAGAGTTCCGGTGCTATGATTGTGAAATCGCATTCGAAGCCCTAGAAGCGTGTATGGTCGCGTGGTGTGAGAGTAGAGCGCACCGCGACAAACCCATCCCATTGCTGGAAAGCTTGGCATGATGTGAGATATTTATGTACTCTGTCTCACAGTGCAACGTAGTCGGGACGTTAGGGAAATGTGTGACTTATCAGTGAGCTCACATAAAGTTGGACTCGGCGAAACGGCCGCAGCAGCCGAAGCGCTATACAAAATCCAATCATCATCATAAAATCGGACTTGGTCTTGAGAGCTCGGGTTTTCCCATCCGGGCAAAGACGGATACGAATTGCTTCGGCGTCCAGTTTTTAACTGACATGCTGACTGCCACATGGACCTGTAGCATCCCTAACGCCACGGTGAGCCTTCGCCATGAAATCAGCCGTTACCTGGAATCGCACCATTGTGTGGACCTCAGGGTCCGTGAAGTAGCTCTGGCCCAAGTATGACTGGCAAATCAGAAGTATTGTGTGTAACAAAGAAAAAACTTTGCCAGGAAACGCGATAACCGTCATTTGACTGTTCGTCTGCGACATCACTTCACCGCCAGGGCCTTCCAAAGCCCGTATCTTGCGCAATATCCTGCGCAGCATCGAACTGTTCCAAATTATTGGAAATCTGAATATCATGCCAGAGCCATATTCGTGTGGAAATCAAATATACAACAAAGGACACCACCCAAAAAGCATTCAGAAAGCTCCCAAAGCACATTTTGTCGGTGGGTTATTCAAGAAGAAGGCCCAGGGGCATGCGCCCTCCTCCTTATCAGTTCTTTACATGCATTAATATGCATGTGATTAAACGCCGATAGTTACAAATTCGAGTTAGGCAGATAAAAATAAGCAGATCAAGAACATGGGATGTTGTTGTACGCCATGGCAAAAATTTCGTGCGCCTCGGTTTTCAGTGAAAAATTTCGAGTTGTGTTCCCCTCCCCCATTGCAGAATCCTACATACGGGGTTTTTCCTGCATACGGTAATCCCTCTCATTTTGCTTACATACTGCTGAACTCTTGTTTTTTCTGGGACTATATATTCGTTGCACGTGCGCTTTGCAGTCACCGTCCATCTGACCCTGTTTCCACCTGCTGCAGCTGTATTCGTTTGCGGCCGGTGACGGCAACCCTCTGAGGTGCTGCGCTCATCTTTCAGAGGACTCGCGCAGTCAAGAGATGCGTCAGCCACCGAGCTGACGTCTATCACAGCGGAGGATTTGGAAACGGCGTGACTGGCTTGGTCCGGGCTCCAGACCCTCGAACACTTCCACTCTTGACCGGCGGAGAAGCCACCGCTGCCGAGCCGAAAAAAACGTCCGAGCACTCCACGGAGTTACTGATTGGGCGATGCGAGTTCAAAGCGATCTCGGTAAATACCGGGTGTAGTCTTATGCAAGGCGAGGAAGTTTTGTGCACTTCGAAAGGAAGGTGGCTTCGAAAACAGCCAGGTGGAATGCCCTTGGCTTCAGAGACAACCTTCCGATGGGGACGAATGCTTCGAACCATTGCCGCCGGCCATGCGCACAGTGAACACAAGTGAAACAACCTGTGCAATCTAGTCACTGCTACGCAGCTGTACACCGTGTTAGGAAGCTGTAACAGCACCGAGCGGGTGACATATGTCATTGACTTAGGAAAAAAGAACAGACTTCAGCAGCATGACATATCAGTAGAAGTGGTCCAGATTGTACGGCTGCTCGATGTGAAGCGATGTATAAGAGGACAAATGCGACACTGCACCCGGATGGATCGCTCCTAAACGTGCCGTCGTGCCCAGCTGCGTCAGATTGTCTCGTCATTTGAAGATGAGCTCATACTTAGGTTACGTCAGGCTGGCGCCAGCCACAGCAAGCCCTGAGAGAATGACGAGAAATCCACCAAAAGCACTGCGTACGAGTGTGTGGCCTAAACCATTGACTTCTAGGAGGTCAATCTACTTTGAGATTTTGAGATAGGTGTCGAAAACAGTGAAACTGGTGATCACCACTAGATCATACCCATGACGAAGAAAGTACTCGAAAAACATTGATGGATTCAAAACTTCGTAGTTTTTTATTAACATATAAATGGATTCAAAACGAAGTTTTGAATCCATTTATATGCTGCTGTAGTGTAAACGGTTATATCACTCACAGGACCTGAACTCGACCACTTATGGTGTTACGATACAAAATGTCGGCTAGTTTTGGAAGTTTGTTTTCGGTCTCAAATCGTTCGCACGTGTACCATTGTACGGAAGCGCGACTGTTACACATCGCGGCCCAATCGAGGTGGACAAACTGTCGTTTTCACAATACACGTACATCAGAGGCGCGTGGCAGTCGTCTCGGGAGGTCTCTGGAACCTCTCCCCTCAGATCTGGCGCCGGTGAAGAGAGATTCACCGAGGGGTGGACGGTGACGCCACCAGACGACGACGATGGACAGACCGACCGAGTGCCACGAGAGGGCACGTGGTGGATAGTCCGCTTCGCAGTCCTCCACTGGAGATAAACACTTGACTTTCGCTGTTGAATTAGGTGAAATATTGATATATGATAATAATAATAATAAATATTGAATTAAATGAAATAGGTGCTTCTTGAATTCATGCTGCACGCATTGTTTCATCGGGAAATATGTCTTGTGGAGATGTCACGTCCTACGCCGCAACGCGAAAGAATGCGTGTAACGGCTCTTAGGTCAGGTCTCTTAGGTCCCTATGAACTTGGAGGTGGTCGTAAGAACTTTGGGTAATTTTGGTATTAGTTCTATGGTCTCGCATGGAAATTGCCGACAGAATAGCTATGCCCGTGCCCTGAAAATGCTCCTGATGATGTGAAATGAAAATGAAAATGCCCCTGAAAATGCTCCTTCACCGATGTTTGAACGTATCGGCAGCTATTTGGCGACATCGGAAACATCGGCGCATACGCGCAGGTTCGCTTGCATATTTGAAACGATACGTTCCGCAGTTGCCGTTCAAAACGGAAACGGCGCCATGTTTATTCAAATGGTTTACCAAGTCCGCAGAATGGCTGACGGAACACTCTACCAAGTGACTGGAGATAGTCACACGCTTGAAAAAAAAACGTTCAAAAATCTTGCCTTATTACAAAGCCGGTGAAACAATCACTTGAACGCCTTTCTTTGTTGATTCGTCATTGACCTGCTATTAAAAATGGACAGGCAATTTGGGCTTTGGTATAACAACCACATGTGGTGTATTCCTTGAATAAATGATATCCACTGAAGCTGACGCTTGCTTCAGTAACGACGTACACAAGAGAAAAGTAATCAAATGTTGCATATTTGAAGACGCCATTTACGACATCAGTTTATTCACTTAAACACAACGCCAGATGAACCTAAAACATTTAATTAAATTGCTAGGTTCAGGACTTGTTGCTTCTTCCAAGTCCTGCTCCCAGCAAAACCAAGTCGTCGACATAGCCTTTGAAACATGCCGCTGGGAATTCAAATAAAAGACACCACATAAATGTTACGTTTTCACACGACGTTTTGAAACGGTGAGTCGGACAATGCGGTGTTGAACTCAACCAAAAAAATGCAGCACAGACAATGCTGTACAAAAGGGCGTTTTTTTTTGTAGAAGTGAATGACAAATGATCTACACATTCCCTATGGAAGAAACAACAGTTTCGAAAATAAAGCGCTCATGTAACATACCTACATGAACTACCATTAGTTCGCAGGACACAGCATAGGTGAATACTAGCACGGGCACATAGTCCGGGCTGATCTGGGCCATGCAGGTTGTTTGTTTGGATTACAGGACCGAAAAGTTGATTAGGTTTTATCCGTAAACGATAGCTGGACGTAGCGTTGGCAGCGAAATGGTCATGGCATGAAAATGAAATTATGGCACATGTGCACAGGAGAACATCTTAGCTCTGCTGCCACCGACCACCAAACATGATACAGCGAGTTTGGTCACATAAAACACAATGACATCAAAACGAGACATCTCGGGATGTGGCTTGCTACATTCGCCTTTCTTGGCCTTTACGAAACAAACGCTCCCAAAACACAAGAAGGACAGTCACGCCCACGGCGGGATTTGGAGATCACCCGAGTATGAAACACCAATGACCGACGGATCGCACATCCCGGAGCCGTTCTCACCCCGCGCCCGCATGGAACTCAGCCCAGATTGGCGGGATCAGGGACGTCCGGGATCTGACGGCCGGGTTAGTTCTGCAGGACCGGACAGTGGGGCGTCGCCGGCAGACGGGCCGGCGCCCGTCTCTCGCGGGGCGGCGTGTCAACAGACGGGGAACGAGAGCGACACAGAGTGAGAGCTGACAGCCTCGTTCCAAGTGTAACGCACCGCTCACGGACGATTAGTTCCGCGATCGCACTGACGCCGAAACGGCGGAGCGTTCCGCCGGCCGCGTGACACAGAATCGGGCACAGTTCCCGCTCCGATAGTCCCGCACAACCGCACGCGGTCCATAAATCTCCCCGCTGCAGCTCGTGAGCTTCCGAAGCCGCACCGCACTGTGTCCGCTTCAGCTGTCCAGCGCAGCTGGCGAAGCGGCGCGCTCCGGATCACCGAAGAGCGCGGCGGTCGTCCCCCTGTGGTCTCCCCTTGCCACGAGTGTGAGACGAAGAGCGCGGCGGTCGTCCCCCTGTGGTCTCCCCTTGCCAGGAGTGTGAGACGAAAAGCGCGGCGGTCGTCTCCCCGTGGTCTCCCCTTGCCACGAGTGTGAGACGTCTCCCAAGCGGCGTCGGAGTCTGCCGAGACCACCGGCATCCCACGGTTTACTGCGATACGCGGCCTGGTCCGGTCTCGGGCCTAGTCCACCCGCCGCCTCGGAGTCCGCTTCTCAGGCGGACAGTGCTCGGGGATCATCCCCTGACGGGCGCCCCGCCAGCCAGGCTGAGCTGCCGCAGCCTGACTCCCGCGGGCCAGGCTGAGCTGGGCAGACGGCAGCTGACACCGCGAGGCACGGGCCGTGTTCAGAGAGCGTCCGGCCGAGTTCACGAGGCCGGACACAGTGCACCAGAGGTCAGGCCACTGCGGCGCGACATGCGCCCGGCGGAGACCAGTACAGGGCGGCTCAGGCGGCGGCGGTGAGGTCGCGGCCTCGGGCGCCGGACACGCCAGAGCCAGTCTCACGCCGGGCGACGCAGTCTTCTCTGCAGGTTCTGGGTCCCTGACCGTCACCACGGCATGTCAAGCTAGCCACTAGGTCAGTGTTTCAAGGTGACTGCCTGATATTTCTTTCACAAGCTCCGCATTTTTAATGGGTTGGCCATTGCAGTTCGTGTTGGATCGACACCCACCCTGATGTGGGTCGAATAGGCAATCGTTTCGGAACGTGACGAAAGTCCCCATGGCGGTAGGTCAACACCGGTTTGGAATCAAACAGCGCCAGCCTCTTGAAATCGGTCACGTTTTGTCCGGCCAGTGGCGGCTGTTTCGGGCGTCTGCTCAGGCGGCGTCCGACTGAACGTCAGACGTCGGCTCAGACGATGTCCGACTGGACGTCAGACGTCTCTTCAGACGGTGTCCGACTTGACGTTGCTGATGGCGCTGAGTCGATGAGCTCGGCCGGAGGCAAGACAAGTCTGCCCGGTGGGATCCGTCGTCATGCAGGTCGTCTCCGTGGCCGAACTGCGTCTTCGATTTGCGTCAAACGGCCTGCAACGGCAGCCACACACATCAGCTGAGTCAACAAGGAAACGCTCCCGGCGCCCGCACCATGGTACTTAAACTTGACATTATCATGTATACTGGTGTGGAACGTTATCAACTTGGCACTAAGATTTAAAAGTTTTGCGTTTCATCTTAGGCGGGTCGCACAAAGTTTCCGACCAAACAGAGATTTTCGTATCGAGAAAAACGTTATACAATGAGGTCAGCCAGAGAACTATGACAGCTAACAATAAAACTCGGTCAATCAAAGCAATATTGATGGACTCTGTACATATCCGCATAATACAAACCGCGCCGCTTCACGCCCCAGTTCCGGGAGCAACAACCGTTTTGTAGCATAGAACTCCCACGGCACAGCCCTTTTCCCCTACCCATAAAGCTCGGGCGCATTTCCGTATGGGAGGAGGACCTATTCGTCTCCCTTTTTGACACCTCGATAACTACCCTTCCGATTTTATCGCAACAAAGGACAACCGATTTGCCATGACGTAAGCCGCAGTTTTACAAAAGGCTTTTGAGAATCTTGAAAGGGGTGGATACAGAGGGCAAAAAGTCAGAAAGAGGGGTAGTTTTGGACTTGTTATAACTCCATAACTAATGGGCCGATTTTGGTGCAGCTGGCATGAAGCCAGAGATAATCGATGGGAACTTCCTAGTGACACATACGTCTGGGATTTGAAAAAATCATAACCGTTCACATTGCTTCGTTCACATTGCTTAGAAAATGGGAATAAATATACTTTTGCTACTTATATTACACTTTATTATATAATTTATATTCTTTATTCATTTATACCATATGATGTTTTTTTTTGGACACTAAAATGACATCAAACATAAAAATGTTTTTGGGGCTTTTACTAGTCATGTCATAGTTGAGAAGTACAAATCGCATTACAGTGGTTGTATAATATTGGCATGGGCGACGCCAAGTACATGAAAAGGGGAATTGTCGTGATCGCATGCTCACTGGGTCAGTTTACGAACTTTGATCTTAAATGGCCTCAGATGAGCTCAGAGTCACATGAAATAGCCTTGATTTCACTGCGTGGTATTTAAAAACAATTCGAACCATTTGAGTTTACTATATTTCTAAAAGTCCTGTTTATGGCCGTCGTGATCTAGGGTATACGTACGGACTTGTCTACCCATAGCTCCGCGACCCAACCTGATATGAACCTTAAAACACAAGCAGAAAACAACGTGCCAAACATTTGTGTTCTGGGTTTTACATTTTGAAAATTTGCTTCAAAAGGATCACATAAAACCAAGTTTTAACATTGACCTTGATCTGACCTGGCAAAGTGATTTCAAACCAACAGAAACATTGTATTTTTTGCGCTTGCCCAGTTACTGACGTATGCACTCACATAACATTTTAAGTTCTGTCTTAGAAACTCGATATTTGGCAGCCATTTCTCGTTTACTTTCAGCAGTGCCAAAGATGAAACAGTTCTCAAAAACGTGGCTTGGCTTCGCCCCCGGGCAACATAAAATCATGAAAATCTGATATAAAACGCAGACAGAATATGCAGGAAGTCATCATGTTTCTTGAAGCTGCTTCAGAAACCTCGAAATAGTGGGCAAAAAACCGAGGGGGCCTCTGAAGCCTCTCCCCATAGCAATTAGGGCTGAGCCACAATCATCGTCCCAGTAAAGGCATGCCTAGGGAACGACGGAGGCGCTTAACCCTATTCCCGGCAGGGGGGCGGAATCCGCCCCCCCTCGGGTTTTTTGCTTGCCAATTCCAGGCTTTTTAGCGCAGCTTCACGAAACTTGGTGAATTTTCCTAGCTATTCTTTCTACGTGCTGTGACAAAATTTCAAAATTTTATTTTGCTCGAGGGCGGAGCCAGGCAACGTTTTTGGGAGGTACCTCATGCCATTTTTGGCCATGTTGAGGGTAAAATAAAAACATCTTCCAAAAACAGAGTTTTAAAGCTAGAACTTAAAACTTTATATGGATGTATAGCCAAATAGTTGGGCAATGCGTACATGCAATTTTGTTCATCTGAGGTCATTTTACAAGGTCAGGCCAAGGTCAAAAGTCAAAATTTGTTTTTTCGCAATAATTTCGACGCCGTTTTTTTAAATGCCAAACCCGGAATATATATGACGTAGAAGGGTGCCTTCTACTTGTGCACCATGACAACTGTACGTGTGACCATGACAGTCCCCTCTTTTTCATGTCCCTGGCACCGCCTATGCTAACATTATACAAACATTGTAATGCGATTTGTACTTCTTTAGTATAACATGACTAGCAGAAGCCAAAAAAGGGCGTTTGCCTTTTTTGTTCATTCAGTTGTTAGAAAACTAATCCTCCTATTTTTAAAACCCTGTAAACGCCCAAGAATTTTCTCAAAATTTCAGATTTGCGGACCCATGGTAAAAGCCTTATCCATAATCTCTCGATTCATGCCAGTTTCATCGAAATCGGTCGATAAACAACGGAGTTATAAGAAGTCCAAAAGTACCCCCCATTTTGACATTTTTTCCCCCCTGTATTCACAAATTTTAACATTTTGAAAATTTCTTTTTATAAAAATGTAGTTTACGTCACGGCAAATCGATTGTCGTTTGTTGCGATGAAATCGGACGAGTAGTTCTCGAGATCTCAGGGGGGGGCCGAATCCGCCCCCTCTGCCGGGAATCGGCCATACCGTCTAGCCCTCCGGGAATAGGGTTAAACGTGTATTGTGGCCACCGTGGCCTGATGGATAACGAGTCGGACAGCAGAATCCGTTGCGTGGCAGGCACTGGGTTCCTGGCCCAGAACGGGTACCTGTATTTGGCCAGAAACCAGAAACAGAAACGGGATGATCGTGTCGCGAAGTTGCATGGCACGATAAAGGTCCTCCAGCCAGGGTCGTAGTTGAACGGATCCAAGAGGTCCCCGAGGGCTGAAAATTTATCCTTTTTATGCGCGAAAAAGGGAACAGGAGTCTGAAAATAAAAAGGCCAAATCCGAGGATTTTTTGGTTTTGAGGGGGCTGGGTTTGCCCTGGCTTCCTCCTTCTCGATATCCGGGCTACGCCCGTGCCTCCAGCGCCATCTGGTTCGGTGCGTTAGGCGAAATTACTCCATATCTGGGACCATTTGGGGTGGTAGGCCAGGGTCCAAGAATAAGTTCGGCACAACCTCAACTCTGATCCCAAAGGCAAATTCATTTTCCAAACCATCAAGTGGGACAAACGACGTGTGCAGTGCCCTGTAAACTTTCAAACTTTATCCTTTCGGCTCATTTACCAGTGCCATTTTCAGTGTCAAATTAAAGATGGATGTTTACTCTTTTCAAATTTCCTTTTTCCTATTTTACATGAAAATGGGGAACTACACCAAACGAAGAAACGAAGGGTATTTTGCAGTACATATTGCCATTTTTTGCCCAGTCGTCTTTAAGACTTTGCGTTGATTTTTCCGTGTCAGTTGTTGACTTCCTCGCATTGTTTTACACCTGGTCTTTTGCTTTGACTGCCAGTCGTCTCAGTCGCTCATCAGCCATCAGTCGAAGTGCAGGACTGAAGTACTCAACATGCTTCACAAAAAGAAAAAAGTAGCAAAGCCATTGCAACTAGCCATACCAATTAGCAACAACCAACAACGACCATTGGTGGGCGGTCAGAATGAATGAACGAACAAACGAATTGAGCGAACCAAACGAATTCAAAGAATTGAACGAACTGAAGTATTTGAAGCACCACAATCACCCATCATCGCATATGATTTACTGCCATGAATTTCACAGAATCCTTACCTTCCTTTCATTTCATTGTTTGCTGACTTATTGATCGCAGCGCCTGGTGGCTGCAGCGAACCAGACGGCTCATCTGACTTTCCTAACTGACCGCAAGTTTACCTTCCTTTCTGCCCAATAAAACTTACATCCTTCTCCATCCTTCCCCTCATAATTTGTGCCCTTCTCCTCCCACGTCCTGTTATGTCCATAGCGAAGGAGAACAGCCTCGAAGAATAGCTAATAGCCTCGATGTCTGAGGATGTACTTTTATGTCAGTACATTACAATACAATACGACACATCTACTAAAGACGGTCTGGCTAAATATATATAAAAGCACTTTTGTAATTTCGTGAACTGCTGTCATCTGAAAGGACCTGAAACAGATCACTGTGACTTTTTCCAGCATTTTGTTAACGTCGTCAGATCAAAAGCATCCATGGCGGGGCTAGGGTAGCACGAATGAGGAGTTGCATGGCATGCGGAAGTGTTTAATTCGATGCTTATGTCTGAGTTGGATACACCTGAGGTCTGCGAGCGTGACATTATGTTCACATAGCATGCATGCATTGCAACATACAACAAAGTCGTAGCCAGGAGTTCCAAATGGAGCCACTGTTTATTACCTTGGTGCCTTTTTGTGCTTTTTACGGACTGATAGCATCAAAGACGGGCTCAAGACAGTTTTTGCAGCTCGTGGGGCGTTCCTGGCAACACTGGTTGTCCCAGGAGCCTGAAAGGGGAAGATGGTAATGGAAATTGGCGAAGTTACGATACCAGTTCTTGAAGGTACTAGCAGTATCATGACGTTTACCACATTTTGCGGCGGAAGTCATGGCTTCTCCTGGATGCAACCCTGGCAGCATAAATTTCAGTTTATATATCAATAAGCACGACAGTGGGCACTCATTAGGATCTTTTTGAACCGGACGAGGAGGTCCGTACTTGTTTCAAGGCTTGTTTGGCATTATTGTGGCTCCTGTAAGTATTTTGACCAATCAACGAATGAAACTTGTCGTTTCCGAAATTTCCAGTTTCTTTTCTCAAGCTTACTTTCAAAGGTTAATTTCAATTCTCCCCTTACATATTGCTGCCATTCACTCAAATTACGACAAAATGGCTCGTCAAGTAAAACGCTTGACCAACTAATGAAGCGTGTTCCGCTGTGTTGAGATATATCTCAGATAGCCTCCTGTTCTTTGAGATCAGAACAGGAAGCTTGTATTTGGCCCCATTGTAAAGCACTTTCACATTGGAGCCGAAAACGAGTCTGCTGGGGCCTATATCAGCACTCGGGGAGACGAAATCAATATCGAAGAGATCGAAATCATCTAGGGTGGGGGCAGGACCCCTGAAAAGGAGACAAAAAGACGCCCCTCTTTCACGGAAGCCTCCAAAAGCAAAAGGACCAGAAGACCAGCCTGACTATGGGTAGCAGTTTACTAGAAGGGTTTAAAAATGTATCGCTGTAAAATTAAATGATATAAAAATCTTTATAATCCATATTTTCGATAACTGTGTTCCGGCCAGATGGACTCGATAACAAGACAGCTTACTGCTGGCAGCAAAAAGAAACACAACAATTGTGTCTTTAGGAAAACTGACAAGATTGTCTGAAAGCATGGGTATTTTGTTCTTTTCTTTTGTGGCTGCATTGGCATTCCGAACATTGATCGTTTCGTAACAAGCTAAGTTAGCAAGAAACTATAAGATGTGCGCACCCACAAAGGTCTACAGTCCCCAAGGTGAGGCATAAGATGAGATCCCTTATCCATTTAAAACAATTATATTCCTTCCCCAGAAATAGCTGGTCTAAGCGGCCCTGGTAAGCCTGCGACATGTTAAAACAATGCAAGCATATGTCGTTCAGAAACAGACAAACTCCAAATGCTATGACTACAAGTACACGGAGACAACTCAGGACAAAGCATGCCAGAAACAATTAATTATGCAAAATCAAAAGGAAAAGCACATGCAAACTGTTTAATTACACCAACTTACAGCACCATTCTCTATTGCATGCAATATTCTTCGGAAGGAGAATGACTAAACAGACCAGTCATGCGTCAAAAAACAATGAACGTGCGGTGTCCAGGAATGTATAATTTACAGTGTGGGACGCGGACTGGCAAGTTGCGCTTGCCTCGGGCTTTCTTCTGGAGACCTGCCGAACGACTGCTCCATTTTCCAGCGCTGGTAGTGGGTCTTGATGGACGCCCTCACCTCCGAGTTGAAGAAACAATAAATCAGCGCCACTGTCAGGCCCTGCAATATTGAACGGATCGGCTGTTAGGTAACTGGCACCGATCAAACCATAAATCACATAGCCATGAATAAATCTGTGTGACTTTGTGGCTATTCTGAACACAACTTCGGCTTTCCCAACAGTCTTCAAGTTCAGGTCATCGCAGATCGTCCCATTTCGATACCTGAGGATGTCAGATGTGCTTCTCATCGCTGGTAGATGACATTTGACGATCGTAGCGGCCCATGAGCGATAACTCGAACCCGAACCCGCATCGAGGTACTGCTACGTGGTCACTTCTTACAGCTATTCATGTGATATAGGTAATACATATCTATACGAGAAGGTGCTTACAGTATGACCCTGCGCATTCTTTCTGGGACATCGCCACAGACCGATGGTTTGAGAAAATATGTTGTAGAGTTTCTCATCAAGCAACGTCACACGTGTATTGTGTGTTGCATTTCGTACAGGCTACAAGGCACGTTCAGCGTCTCCGTGAGGGACAGGGCACGCATGACCAGTTGACCTGAGTGATGATGATAAACCTGAGACGTGCTGAATGTAGCAATCACCATGAGCTTAACTTCAAACCACTTAGAAATATAGACACTTAATGTGCCTCTAATATTCTGTCCACAAAAAAACAATTGTAAAACACTGTCCTTTCGCCAGTTCGTAAAAGACTAAATTACTTAACATAAAGAGCGATGTTGTGTTAAGATGACCTTTAGCCAGGTCAATATGAATGCAAAGCATATTGCATTGCAGACGGCTGTTTTGCGCCACGGAACAAAATGAACCAATAAAATGGATGATATCGGCTATAATAAGTCTATCGCTTTAATATGGGATGAGGTTATTGTAATGTTAACGACGGTGGTGACGGAGAGCCAGGTCTGCCTTGAGCCATGAGGCAACAGACACTCACCGCAACAAAATCTTTCGACTCCTCCACGCATAATTTAATGTCCAAACGCCGTGCGGAATCCCACGCCTCTGTGACTTATCTGCTCCAATTCCACTGAAGGCCTTATAGGTCAGGCCCAAGTGGCCAACGCTATACCATCCCCCCAGAGACTGAAGATGAGAGCGAAGAGCGATAGAGACACAATAGGAACAAAATATGGGTCGAAGAGCGCCGCCGTTATTTCTAACATTCAGAAAACGACAAGAACCACCAGGCCGCGTGGTGAAAACTTTTTGTGCCGGCCCATCCAAACGGTGTCTGCTGTCGTCCCCAAGCGGCCCGCGATTTATTCACAGGGCTATCCTGCTTCCGGAAAACACGCGTTCAAAACAGTCTCTCGCCACAGCATTCCCATGAAAAGCTGCATTTAACGGCATTGTGTAAGGATCGACACAAACATTGGGAACAGGAACGCATCTCGGACAGAGGAATTTGTTGGGCGATCCGCTTCGTGTTGTGTGTTATTATTTACACAACATTTCGGCCGGTTAGTTTTTCGACCGTCGTCAGGTGTTAATTGGTCCTCAGAAGGGCCGGCTGCTTTTTGGCTATGAGTATATGCAGTTGTGACAGATCTTACACAGGAGAAACAAACCGTTCTCCTTCAGTCTGAACAGCACGGAAAGGCAACCATCCGGGGTGAGACACTGAAGTTTGGCATGGCAGAGCACACACGGTTGGAAGGAGATCACTGACTAGCATGGGATGAAAGAATCATCATCGACAGAGAGCCACACTGGAAAGTGAGAAGGATTAAGGAGGCAGCACATATGGCACTGGCTAACAATTCCCACCAGTAAGCCAACTGCAGACATCAGACCGATATGATTCCCAGTTCGGCGAGAAAAATTCCCAAAACATCCAGGGGATGAATAAGAGGGACCTCCATCAAACCGTCCTTCTCGACAGCGCAGTGGTTAGCGTGTGGGCTCAGAATCAGAACCGGTTGTAATCAAATTAACCAGTCTTAAAATCAATCATTTCGTAAAACTCTAACGTATCCGATTTGCGAATCTTGGTTGAACAGCCAGCCACTAAGTCTCATAGCAACGATTTGTGTTATGTGATTCTAAGACAGCACTTGTCAGTAAAACGCTTTGAATGCATCACGAGGGTGTCATAGCACGTTTTTTGTTGGTCTGGAAAGTATGTTTATAAGCACTGTTTGAAACGTTTACCAAATTTCCCTGATTAAATCACGTGATGTATTAATTGGTGGCACTCTGAGGACAGATGATTACCGGAACTGTCTTTGTTTTATCAAAAACAATCACATCGCATACGCAACGCAGTCCTGTCACGTCTAGAAAAACAAACTTAATGGTACTTTATTCCCGCCGCACAACATCATGCCTTCGTCGCCACGCACACTGTAGCAGGCTTGCTGCCGACGTGGCTTACCGGTACAATTCTATGCCAGCCTGCAGCCTCAACATCGACGCACTCTCCCCTCCCCTCTTCTCTCTTTCCTCGCCTGGTGGCAGGACCCTGCCAAGCACCCCTCACCATAAATTGCAGCGACGCGTTGGGTTTTGTCCGCCGTGATTCGGTTAGTTGGCGGCGCGTCTGGAGCGCCAGTTCTGCTCCGTTCCGCCGAGCGGCGTTCTGTCGCGACCAGAGCGAAGCGCGGCAGAGTGCGCACCCACCGCCAGATCCGGCAAACAAAGCAGGCCCGTGGGGTGCGCCTCCCCCGCAGTTACGGAAATTGGACCGCTCGTCTGAGCCAAGCGCTCGAACATCAGACGGCACCGACGGCAGCAAATTGCACGGCGTACGACACAACAGCCCACAGCGCGCTGGCACCTGTTACGGAGGCAACCAGCGCACGGCCAAATTGGTTCTTAGTTCTTGCTCACGCTTTACATGCATTACCCGAGGGAAGTCATTAAATAATAGCTTAGAAGACACAAGCATGTCACATGTCCAAGGCCACTCCTAGATGCATGTTCCTTCGCATCTGCAAAGTTGCTCTAGTTGATGTCGCATTTCCTTCACATTAAAAACGTGTGGTCTGTTACAACGGTGGGCTGTCACGCCGCTAGCATCAACGGAGAAACATGTCGTCGGAGGCGCGTCTAATGCTTTGAGTTACTCCCTTTCTCTGCGATCTGGAAGGTCAGATCATGTATAACTCCAATACAAAAAGGTATGCCTTACGCTAATTTTTGTTTCTACGTTCTACATTTATCAGAAGAGAAATGGCTTGGGGTCCCTCACTGAATGACATGTAGTGGAATGCCCTTACGTCTGGCGACCGTTTAAACAATATAGACACTCAGTTTGTTCCATATTACGTTAGAAGTGTCTTGATATGAAGAATAACCGTTTAATTCACCTAGTTCTCAGTAACATTCTTCTTCCTCTAAGCAGAGGCAGCGCCACGGATTTTTGACCCTGGGGTACTACCAGGGGTGTTGCCAAAACGATGTGCTCTTGAAAGGGACTCTCCTCCCAAAAACTGAGTTTCTCCCCGGATATGAACCGCTTCATTTTACGATTTATGCTCTTTACGGTAAAATTCTGTCGCTTATCTGGCCGAAATAATTGTTTCTAAAAATCTGAGGACCAATGGTATGTTTCACCAAAATATTCCACGTCAAGAGTTGAGATCATTGTTGGGTACTGCGTATAGGAGTACCCCACAATCAAATGAGTGCGAGGCACTGACACTCCACGTACCCCATGGCGCCGCCGCCCATGCCTCTAAGGTGTAGTGGCCTTGTAATTTGCGGCAACAAGACATTCACCCCATCCTGATTCAGTAACGCAACTTTTCACTTAAAACAGGTAACTTTGCTATGGATGGATTTCAGCTGTTCTCAGTCGCGCTACTAACGAACGAAAGTTTGGTTCTCACACAAGCAATTTTACGAGGCGCATAGAACACCATAGAACCTCTCATTTGACCTCGGGGTACTATCAGGGGTGCTGCCAAAACGATGTGCTCTTGAAAGGAGACTCTCCTCCCAAAAACTGAGTTTCTCCTCGGATTTGAACCGCTTCATTTTACGATTTATGATCTTTACGATAAAATTTTGTCGCTTATCTGGCCGAAATAATTGTTCCTAAAAATTTGAGGACCAATGGTATGCTTCACCAAAATATTTGACCTTTGCATCGAATCCATGCGCAGCACGGAACACAAGGCCTCCCGCATGCTTCTCGATCACAGTCAAATACGCCGAGCAAAATATCACGATGCTCTTTTGACTATCGCCGGACGAAGATGGATGCCACCCCTGAACTAAGTTTCCGTGACCAAGGGAAAACGGTGCACGGCGCACAAATGAGTAACCATAGTAACTCCAGTAACCACAGTAACCCAGTAACCAACCAAGTAACCATAGTAACCCCAGGTCATCTCAGGTCACTGAGCTATGACACCGTTACTGAAGGCCTGCGGAACTATTTTTGCGCTAAATGTGGCTTTTTACTGTTTTAGGGCAATATGTATAAATAGACGGCAGATGACAGGCATGAAATCGGTTCAGCATCGTCGTCCACTTGCGAAAAGGTCACTTTAGGTAGGTCAATGACCTTTTCAGGGTCAAACAGGGCCAAAGACCTAAGACGGCCTTTTTGACCTTGGAACGCTGCTTTTTCAATTTTTAGCACTGAATATGATAAAGGAGACGACTGTAGGCCTGTCTGGCCCCAAAACGTGTCATTTTTAAATTTCGGACAAGATTACTTATAGTTTCCAAGCATAAAGTTTGACCTGACCTAGGAGGCGCTAACCATCACCATGCCGGGGGGTGGGTCATGAGAACCCTCTGGTTTTCCAAGAATGGCCAGAGAACGAAGAGGCGCACAACCATGAAACTTGGGATACTCTTGCAAACTTGGAGTGCTCTTTTATATCTACTGTGTCATTCTTTATTTGAAGTCGCCAAGGACGCGGAAAGCGAGGGGAAGCAGGGTGGCAGCCGCCCCCCCCCCCAACTTTTTTGGAATTTAACATCGATCCTATCGGCGTTGACCGAAAAGAACTGACCCAAAATGCTTCTTTGCCCTCCCCTTCCCAACTGTGGAAGAGTTCCCGCTCCCCTGGAAATCACTGACCCAGAACAGGTCAAGCAAGATCATGTTCCAAATAGTTAAGTTTCATAACTTTTTGCAAAACAAATGAATTAACATGAAACCTTCTAAAATGACAGAACGCGACAAAAGCAACAATGACGATATCTCAAATATTGCGGAAAGCCAAAATCAGTAACCTTGGGTAAGCTGAACGTTCGGCCTTATTTAGGCCATCAGCTGGGACTGTGAGTAAAGCTCGTTGGTTATGAAGTCTGAATACACGCCTTGGTACTTCTCATATCCTTTACACATGCAAATTTTCCTCCTGCCTCTTGACCTGAGGCAAACTTCGTTCTATTCCGACTTTTCAGATCCGCGGCCGGATAAATTTTATCGTTTTGCTGTCATTGAATGTTTATCAGTTGCCAAATGTCCTTAAGAGGCACTGATATGTGGTAAAAACTTGCTTTCCGAGAATGGCCTAAACTCATTTAGCTCAGGCTGACCTGATCTTGCATTCTGAAAAAATACTTTTTGTTTTTAATGTGTGTACACTTTGCATGGCCACAAAATGATCAGAAACATACCCTCACTTTCTTTTTGAACAGCTTTTCTGCCCCAGTCCCGTTATCTTAAGTCGCCAAAATAAAAACGTACAATACAATATAAAATTAAATATTCAATATTGTGTATATCGCTGCATTGCATTGTATACCATAAACCAATATTATGACGTAAAAGCAAAATAAAAACAAAATAAAAATTCCTAAAATAATTTCCCATAAAGTAATAAACCTACAACGCAGCTGTGCTTGCCAGTGTCTGTGTGACCTGCGTGGAGAAAATGCTTCGGGGTATGGGTTTTGTGATGTAGAAAGGATATAGCATGCATCGATGCCGTAAGATTTTATGCTTTCTCCTGCCTGACGAATGGAAATGAGGTATATATTACGGCAGACACCAGAAACTCCCGACTTATATGCGTCAAAAGTCTGACCTAGGCTGACGTTTTTTGACCTCAATATGGTAGTTGCAGACTTTATATGCATCTTCAATGCACTGGCGGCCTCATCTGGCCAAAACGCAGTTTTTTAAGACGAAAAAATGCGACTCCTGCTTAACAAAAAGAGGAAATTTTTCCGCCACATTCAGCCATGCTGAAATGGCTGAATTTGACCTCGGGTGCTTTCCACTGCATCAGATGGGTAAATCAGGCCTTCTTGTTACCTCTAACCTCTTTGGAGCCACGTAAACGACTTGACTGTCACAGCCCTCTGTCAAAAATGTCAGCAGGTGATTTGGCCTAAGATGGCCTCTAGTGACCTCAAAAATGACCTGAATGAACTAAATCTGGATGCTTTCTTCTAGTTTTGCAAAGGTCTCTCCAACGGTGTTTTTACTGATTATTTTACGTATATTTCTCCAAGTCTTGAGAGGCGGAGTTCTCATGGACAACCACGGCCCGACGAAGGAGGATCCGAAGGCCAGCCCGGTGAGGGTTAGCAAGGCAGCGTCACCAGCCTAGCCCTGGCTGCGGTGTGCCCTAATTGTTGCTACGATGTAGATAGAGCTAAATAGGTACCATAGAAACAGAGATGACGGTCGGCAAATAAAAGGTAAGAGCCATCAAAGTGTAACACTTCAGATTGTTTCGTTGGCTGTTGCAGTGAGGACAGCATTTTGCGTGTCGATTTAACAGCAGGTACACCTGCTGCTCATACTCCGATTGGCTTTGATCGAAATATACGTCTAAAGATTGCTTGAAACAAGTGAAACCGGTTTAATATTGGTACATCGCTAGCATATCATTACTTACCATCTCTGGGGTGAGATTAACCCTATTCCCGGAGGGCTAGACGGTATGGCCGATTCCCGGCAGGGGGGGCGGATTCGGCCCCCCCTGAGATCTCGAGAACTACTTATCCGATTTCATCGCAACAAACGGCAATCGATTTGCCGTCACGTGAACTACATTTTTATCAAAAGAAATTTTCCAGATTTTGAAATTTGTGGATACAGGGGGAAAAAATGTCAAAATGGAGGGTACTTTTTGACTTCTTATAACTCCGCTGTTTATGGACCGATTTCGATGAAACTGGCATGAATCGAGAGATTATGAATAGGGCGTTTATCATGGGTATGCAAATTTGAAATTTTGAGAAAATTCATGGGCATTCACAGGGTTTCAAAAATAGGGGGATTAGTTTTCTAATAACGGAATGAACAAAAGAGGCCAAAACACTTTTTTAGCTTCTGCTAGTCATGTTATGCGAAAGAAGTACAAATCGCATTACAATGTTTGTATAATGTTAGCATAGGCGGTGCCAGGGACATAAAAAAGGGGGAACTGTCATGGTCGCACGTTCTTCAGATCAACTTGTGACCTTTGACCTTAAATGACCTCCAGTGACCTTGGGGTCACCTGGAATGATCTCGTGTGCATTCAATATTATCTGTAAACGTTTTTAATCGATTGAATTCACTCTATTCCAAAAAATTCATTTTTTGGCTTTTGCGATATAGGGTACGCGCACTGACATTTTAGGTCATAGCTCCGTGACCCGACCTGATATCAAGCTGAAACTTGGTACACAAGTAGAGAACACCTTTCTACGTCATATCTATTCCGGGTTTGGCATTTGAAAAAACGGCGCCGAAATTATTGCGAAAAAACAAATTTTGAATTTTGACCTTGACCTGACCTTGTGAAGTGACCTCAGATAAACAAAATTACATATGCACATTGCCCAACTATTTAGCTATACATTCATATAAAGTTTTAAGTTCTATCTTAAAAACTCTGTTTTTGGCAGACATTTTCCTTTTACCCTCAACATGGCCAAAAATGACCTGAGGTGCCTCCCAAAAACGTTGCCTGGCTTCCGCCCCTGAGCAAAATGGAATTTCGAAACTTTGTCACGGCGCGTAGAAGGAATAGCTAGGAAAAGTGACCAAGTTTCGTGAAGCTGCGTTAAAAAGCCTGGAATTGGCAAGCAAAAAACCCGAGGGGGGGCGGATTCCGCCCCCCTGCCGGGAATAGGGTTAAAGCGGAAGGTCTCCATGAATCTGGACATTTGGGCTAACTGCACCATGCAGGACGACTTTAAGCACGAACTTAAGGTGCTGACATCTTTACCCCAATGAAGCAATGCGCCGTAATTCGCATTTTCGGATGCAAATGAAATTATTTAGCTGAAATTGCTGTGCTGAAATTTTCACGCAGGGGCGTCGATTTTTGCAAATAATGGAGGGGCTAAGTTGTCTAGCCGAGGGCCTGGCAACTTAAACTCTCCCCAAATGTGGATTCTAGACGGTTTTAGCCCACTTTATTTTGGCGAACTGAAATCGTAAGCTTTCTTTACTATTTATCGTACAAAAATGCAAATATCCACCTATATATATATATATATATATATATATATATACACACACATATATATATGCGTGTGTGTGTGTGTGTAGACATACATATATGTTTCTCTACGTTTCATCCATACTTTCTGCCTATCTCTTATTTTTGCGGCCGTTCCTTTCGCTGTTATTGTCCATTTCTCTTTAAAACCGGCAGGAAACATTGGGGGGAGGGGCTCAAACAAACACGGAGATCTTCGACAGGACTCCAAATAAAGTAGAGAAAACCGACGAATGTTAGATTAGGTCACAAGGTAAGGTCCCGTCAGGTCATTGGCGTTCTCGTCCGTCGGTATCTAAAAAGTGTTCGTACAAAACATGTGCACCATTTTGGAAGCATACATGGACAACAACTCGTCATCGACGTTCAAAAACCTCACAGATACAGGGAAAATAAAAAATGGCATGATATCAGGTCATCTGATACCATATGTGGCTACATGCATGCTACGAATTATATTATCGTAATGCACATATTATTAGCTTCCCGTTGGCATGTTCGGAAGTGCTCTAGCTTCATTAGGAGAGGAGCTAGGGCTCTTCTTAGACATTCCTACTTTTCGCATACATGGGTCAAAAACTCGCATTTTTAAAAACTCTCCAAAAATTTTAAATCCTTTGCAACGTAGTTATGGCGCTGTTTCCGATGCTGTAAGTTTCATTTTTCTCCCAAGTTCTCTTCACGAGATGGAGTGGAACGTTGAAACGTCCCCTCGGGCTCCGGCCTCCCTCGTCGGGGTGCCGGTTGGGTACGGGTTAATTAATACGCTTTGAATATGGAAGATGATACCGAAGCAGCCGGTGCAAAATACTGGTTTTAAGACATCGCTTTAAAGTACCACTGACTAAAGGCAAACGAGTCGTTTCCAAAATACCATAGCAACGCATTCCATATCATAGTATTTTTGGTGCATTTTACTCTATACTGGTTTCTTAAAACTCTGAAACCAAGGTCACATCATTACGCTTCTGTATGTATTCATCCCCAAGGTTTGAAGGCAGAGATTTTACGTTACGGCCATGTAGAGTCACGATTAATCAGCTTATAAACTACGTGAATGTAAAAGAACTGGGCGCATGCGAAGAAAATTTTGTGTCGTGCAAACCATTTTTAAAAGATACAGTTCTTAAAAAAATTAATATGTATTAGACTGCGTAGCCTACGAGGCTGTGGTCGTGTTGTGCCAGCATTGAGGTTTTGCTGGCGTAGTAGCACCTGAGTCTAACATAATGGTCTTTTTACCTTTCTGTTTAACAGCAGCCAGATAACATATTTTTCTGTCTTGAAGCGAGCAATTTAAAACGCTGCCTGCTGAAGCCTGCTCATCAGGAACGGGGCGCAAATTATAAACCTCGCAAAGTTTGGTCTTCCAAATTTCCATCTTCCGGAAGCGTCGGTTGAAACGCATGTTTATTTAATGGCGTCGTTTTCTGTTGCAAGAATGACTTTAAAGATGTTGCATTATGTCGGGTGATGAGCTGATCCGTTAGACACTAGTCAGTCACCCCAAACACGGAATGTGCGGGATGGAATAAAATGCATTGAAATGCAAAACAGAATGCAAAATGGAATCCGGCCGATGCAGAGAGAGGTAAGTCAATGTGATGCAAGGAGAGATATTTCGTTTTGGGTACATTGTCATCGCACGTCCTGCGGCTTCTTCGCTGTACTTTTACTGTAATCAGAAATTTATCAAGTTTTAATGTCGTGTCGTAGCTCCCATAAGTGAAGCTGACATCACAGACAACTTTTAAATCGACTGATGCTTTATTCTGTTTCTTCTTCGAAGTTTAAGCCCATTAAGTTAGTTAACCGGGGGAAGAGAACATCGTGACCATCACAATTTGCTTTGCTCAGAACTTGGCCGCTTTAACCCTATTCCCGGCAGGGGGGGGCGGAATCCGCCCCCCCCTCGGGTTTTTTGCTTGCCAATTCCAGGCATTTTGACGCAGCTTCACGAAACTTGGTGACTTTTCCTAGCTATTCCTTCTACGCGCCGTGACAAAATTTCGAAATTCTATTTTGCTCAGGGGCGGAGCCAGGCAACGTTTTTGGGAGGCACCTCAGGTCATTTTTGGCCATGTTGAGGGTAAAAGGAAAATGTCTGCCAAAAACAGAGTTTTTAAGATAGAACTTAAAACTTTATATGAATATATAGCTAAATAGTTGGGCAATGTGCATATGTAATTTTGTTTATCTGAGGTCACTTTACAAGGTCAGGTCAAGGTCAAAAGTCAAAAGTTGTTTTTTCGCAATAATTTCGGCGCCGTTTTTTCAAATGCCAAACCCGGAATATATATGACGTAGAAAGATGCCCTCTACTTGTGTACCAAGTTTCAGCTTGATATCAGGTCAGGTCACGGAGCTATGACCTAAAATGTCAGTGCACGTGCCCTATATCGCAAAAGCCAAAAAATGAATTTTTTGGAATAGAGGGAATTTAATCGATTAAAAACGTTTACAGATAATATTGAATGCACACGACATCATTCCAGGTGACCCCAAGGTCACTGGAGGTCATTTAAGGTCAAAGGTCACAAGTTGATCTGAGAAACGTGTGACCATGACAGTTCCCCCTTTTTTATGTCCCTGGCACCGCCTATGCTAACATTATACAAACATTGCAATGCGATTTGTACTTCTTTAGCATAACATGACTAGCAGAAGCTAAAAAAGTGTTTTGGCCTCTTTTGTTCATTCCGTTATTAGAAAACTAATCCCCCTATTTTTAAAACCCTGGAACGCCCATGAATTTTCTCAAAATTTCAAATTTGCATACCCATGGTAAAAGTCCTATCCATAATCTCTCGATTGATGCCAGTTTCATCGAAATCGGTCCATAAACAACGGAGTTATAAGAAGTCAAAAAGTACCCCCCATTTTGACATTTTTGCCCCCCTGTATCCACAAATTTCAAAATTTTGAAAATTTCTTTTTATAAAAATGTAGTTCACGTGACGGCAAATCGATTGCCGTTTGTTGCGATGAAATCGGATAAGTAGTTCTCGAGATCTCAGGGGGGGGCCGAATCCGCCCCCCCCTGCCGGGAATCGGCCATACCGTCTAGCCCTCCGGGAATAGGGTTAATGAAGTCGTCAGAGCTAATATGGTAATTCTGGATCATCCCAGGACCCAAAAACGTTCATAGTATAGCCAAAAAAAGCAATGGCTTTTGTTCCACCGATCAGACAAACTTGCTCGTCTTTCTGGGAAAATGACCTCAGGTTATCTCACTGGAGCTACTCAAACCATTCAGCGAAATCGCGGTTTTCGTCAAACGGAGGTGATGGTCGTTTATGTACGTGTATGCGAATAGTTCACGACCTTTGTTGATCATGATTCGTTATATGTTGTTGATGTATATTGGTACTCAGATAAAAATGTTCAAATGATACCTTGTTCAAATGCCAGCGAAATCGCAAAACAATTAAATGGTTAACAAAGACATTTCACAGCCAGTGATGCCTATTCAGAAAGGTCTAGGTATATAACGGTAAGCATTTACAGCACTTTGCAAAGGTTGTCCCTTGACTGCAAGCGGCCATGCCATTTTATATGGAGCAAGGCCCATAGAAATATGAATACCCATACATGATACCTCTAACCGCCACCTAAATTGCAAGGAAATTCACAAGCAGCTCGGGTTCTGCCCTGCCAAAAAAGCCACTGCACTTTGGCTAAGATAAAGAAGCCCCAATTCTTCTCCGGCCGAAGTGAAACGAATTTAACTTCAGTGGCTTATGTGATCCGACATAGTCTACACACAAAAACAAACAAAAAAATTGTCATTCCTACCACCAGAAGTAACGTGGATATTGCGAGGCACCCTTCAAGTGTATCACGGTAACTTACGCTTCACACTGTGTTATTTCAACTTTACACGCATTATTCTTTTGCGAGGATCTTAGTAAATAAGAATCATTTTGGCATGATTTAGCTGCATGAATTTACAATATTCTATTTAAGGATTAGAACTGATGCCCACAAGTACAAAAGTTCGCTTGGCTTCCTAAGAGGTTGGAATCCTTCTTAAATTGGGACAGCCGTAGCCTCTAAGGTATCTTGCAAAATTTTCCGAACAAAAACACTTGTCTGGCATGACGTTGTAAGTGGCACAATGTCCCGGTTATTGTAATCTGTCTTTGCGTTAATTTTTCATGAGCTTCATCACATCCCACGCATCATGTATGTAAATACCTATGAAATGCATTGAGGCTCTTCATAAGAATGTCGGTTCATACATGTCTGATTACATAAATGTTAAACAGTCTGTTGGCTCCCCAGTAGTTGGAAAATACCGGATTCGCAAAATACCGCAAAATACAGTTTTCTTCGTCGTCCCGATGCATGCATGCACGTTTTACACATTTGAATTGGGGAACAGGCGCCTTGCAAGTATGACTAGGAATAGCTGTGGTTATGAACGACGGGACGTATATTCGGACGTGATTACTAGTCTAAATACAAATGTTAAGGAACGTTCATAAAAGAACATTATTGGTAAACAGATTTCAGAAATCATTTTTCCTTCAGCTACGAAAAGAGCATGTAATTTGGGTTTGACGCCTTCGAACTGTGCTGTAATGAACTGTTACGTGATCCACATCGGCATGTATATTTCAGTGCAGCGACGCCCTTTTACTCTCATCCTGCACCAAAACATTTAATGCAGACTGTCAGCAGGTCGCTGGGAAGACTGCGTCATCCGCAGTGCGATATGCCAATTGCCTCCGTCTGGATATTAATATCGTGAGTCACCAGACCTCCCATCATCACCCCACCCACCGCCTACGACACGGCGCTTGAACGGCGTCCTCTGACCCCCGCCAGGCATCCCGGGAGAGAACCGCACCCCGAGTATCCTTAGATCGCCAAAGAAAATGACCTCGTATGCAAACTGGCTAATTGCAGCCGACCCTGGACGGAAACTTAGTCGCAAAAGCGCTATTTTAAGGCACGTGGGTCTCGGAGTAATTGCAAACCCCGCCTTGATTGGCATGTTACGCCACTGACTGATTCCTGGAGTCGGAGTCCGGGTCCGCGACATACAGCCCGCAGGATAAAGGGGCGTCAGCCGCGATCAGCCACAGTATAGCCTGATTCAGGGTATCGCAGTGGTGTGGACGCACTTGCGTGCTGATGAGCAGCGGCTGAAGGTAGGCGATCACGTGAGCCACCATGCCGGTGCTGGGGCCGGCGATCACCAGGATGTAGGTGAGCCCGAGCAGCGGCAGCAGCACCAGCAGCGCCTTGGTCGCCTTCTTGTACTGCTTTGTCTCGGCAGAGTTGGTAGAGCGCAGCTTGGTGATCAGCACCTGCGGCAAACGCGTCAGTTTTGTGTCATCTGCCCCGCAAAGGCGCTGTGTTTGTCTTCTTTGGGGGTGTAATGGATGAATATGGGAACTGCGACCCATGCGGCCTTATTGCATGTATCCAATTTCCTTGCTTTGCTTCCTTTTCCGGTCTGTTTTCTTTTATGGCTTTAACTACCTGCCGGTAAGAACAAAACAAAACGAAACAACGTCATTCATCGTTTGGCATATTTGCGGGGCAGCGGGGTTAACGTATAGGTTGTATTCGTTTTATATATCGCAACATCCAGCTGTCCGTATCCGAAAGCTGTCCGAAATTATATGGATGCAGATGTCATTGTACGGTCGTCACCAAAAATACCTAAGGAGTGTACTGAACGATTCTTCGGCTCAACTATCCCGTCGGCTATTTTCAGCATTCGACTTCATTTCCGACCATACAGTTAAATGCTTCGGGACAAAACGTATGTGTACCAGGCACAGCGGTGGTGATGACGGTGTCTTACACGTATTTCATTTGTCCCAGACTGTGCTTCACGATTTTTGAAGTTTTGGTTTTAATCAGCCATCAGTGTAATCAATCACGCATGCAAGCCTCTCGTGCACTGTTGATCTATTTTTAAACCGAATATGACATTTGATGTAATTACTTCTCGGACCGTGCCTCAGTTCAATACGAACCCTCGTTCTCACTGCAGTCAGTAACACCCTGGACGCGTTGGTGGCATCCATGCAGCGGTGCTGCACTGAGCCGTACCGGTGCGCCGGCAACACGAGAAGGAGCAGTCTCCTCATCGGCAGCACGAGAAGGAGCAGTCTCCGCAGCCTAGCTCCTACCATCGCCGCGCAGCCGCCGTCAGTAGATAAACGATAGCTGTGTCCACCTCCAGCCTCTTCTGCGTAAATCACTACGGGATATGTAATCCAGACTTCCAGACTTCCCTTAAAGTACGTTATGACGTCGCACAGTAACATTTATCTGCGGTAATATTTGTATGCATGCAAATATGCATTTCTTCCAAACGTGCAGATTTTCTACGCAGCATTTCTACGCAATTCAGCCGTTCCAACCCGGTCGAGAGCGGGCGTGCAACACGGAGCGGGCCGCCGGTGATGGATGCGCTCACCGGGGCCGCGACGTGCCGCCATCTCGGCAGGCTGATCGCGGCGCGGCGGCTGCCAGCCGGCTCGCGGCAAATCTGTCAGCGATAGCCGGCCGCGCGCTCTCTCTGATCGACGGGCCGGAATGAGATGACGGCGGCCACGGTCTCGGCGGGATAGCCAGCGCCGAGGCGGCCGGCCCGCCGCGCCCGCCGCGCCCGGCCGGCCACAATCTCGCCAATGGAGGCCGTCGAGCGGCGCGCGTGTCAATGGGCGGCGGCGGCCGAGGCGGTTGTTGTGAGGTCGCGGGCGCGGCGGCGGCGCCAGAGCGTGGCGGCCCGCCCGCGGCGCGGCCGCCCAGCCGCCCCCGCCCGAGACGGAGCCGCCCGGCCGCGACCGTCGGTGCCCGCCGGGCGCGACCGAGCAGAACAGGACGTTGTGGAATAATAACGGGCGGCGGCAAATGACGACAAAGTATTCCAACTGCGCGGCGTTATCGGCAACGGAGAGCTGACTGCTCACGGGCATAGCCTGCGGAACAACACCACTATCTCCGGAACACTCCACCGGCCACAGAACCCGGCACCGATCGTCGGCGAACACAGGCGTCCGCCGCGGCCCGCCCATCGCCGCTTTTAATCGCTCTCGCTCATACCTGATCGACGTCCTAATGCGTCATCCGTCGGGCAAACAAACAAAAACCGGCCGTCCCTTGGGGAGTCCGGTGGCATGGCCAGGCTCTGTGACCGCTCGAGCAGGGCGAGAGATGGGCAGGCGAGGGGCTTGCAGTTCCGTCTGACAGCCTCGTCCGTCACGGCGCGCTGGTCGGCGGCAACTGCGCGGCTCGAGCGTCACGTGCGGCCGTCCGACGGGCGGGGCTCGGCCAGGCGCCCGGTCTCTGTTCAGGCGCGGGATTTACGGCCCGGCGAGACGGAACCGACCGGGCGGCCGCGGCAGGTGGTGGTGTCAATGCTGCCTGCTTCTCGTCAGATGTCTCACATCAGGACGTACATGGCTTCCTTAAAACAAAGTAAAAACAAAACAGCAAAAGGTGTCTCGCCACCGCTTAAGTGCTTGGCTAACCCTGGCTTGCATGTTTACGTGTGGTTTGCGTTTTTAATTACGTATTCTGCGTGAAGTGCCCTCCTGGAAATCACCAAAACTAAAACTAAGAACATGTGGCTTTCAAACTGGTAAGTTTATTACGAGCCCGCTTGTCTTGACGTATTTAGATATGTAGATTGTACTGTAACTCATCCCCTCATCACGCATTAACACCATTGTCCGCCATTCGCTCGGGAAAGACGGTGCGACGCGGAGCTCCCCAATCTCCGATGGATCGAGCAGCCCTCCTCTACACCACCCTGGAAATACACTCTCTGGCGCACATCAGCAGCAGTTTAATATACGGGGAGGTGGCCCGCTGGCACCTCCTTGACGAATGGTGCCCTCATGGACGCAACCACTCAGCCGTAGCCACCCCGCGGGAACCACGGCGGAAAGAAGTCATCGCGGGCCGGGGCCGGCGCCGGCGGATGGTGGGCATTGTTATCGGTCAGATCTGCAGAGGTCGGCGGCGCCAGATCGCCCCAGGGCACACGCCGATACCGCCGCAAAATTGGCGCCGCTATTCAGTCGTCGGAAACGACGCGGAGATAGTGCGATGAAGTGCGGAGAGTGATGTCGACGGCCGAGGTTGTATGGGACCTGAGGTGTCGATTTGTGTTCTTTTGGGACGGCCCTGTTCCCCTTCGTGCAGGTTTGGGCCTCCCCAGATATTTTTTCTAGTTTTTACAAGGAAAATGGGCAATAACAACGGGGAGAATGGTCAAAATAGACAAAAGACAGCCAGAAAGTATAAAATAAAGCATAAAGTGATCTAAGCCACTCAGGAAAGGAACAGTGACCGATTTTTTGGTAAAACGGGCACACTGTTAAGGGGCGTCGGTTTCTTCGTGTGTGTGTTTCTTCGTTATACGAATATATATATATATATATATATATATATATATATATATATATATATATGGGGATATGTGCAAGTTTCCTTTTAATAAATAGTAACGAAAAAACTATTAATTTCCGTTCGTGAAAATGAAATGGGCTGAATTCGTTGGGAAAGTCACCTTTAGGGAAGAGGAGTGAGTTGGCTTGTTGGGCCCTTCGGCTTCCCCCTCTCCCAGTTATTTACGCAAAACGACACCACCCTGAATGGGACGTTAGTTCTGCACGTGGACGTCGGTCTGCTGACACTTAGAAATGTAGCTTTGTTTTCCGGGCGAAATTAAAAAAAGTAGAAAAGAAGACATTTCTCGGAGAAGTATATAGCCACGGTGCGCAATTCGAACAATGGATAAGTGAAAAAAATAGTATGTAAATGAGTACATTTCAAAAATATAACCCCTTATGTCTCACATTAACCATAACCATAAGCTGTAACACCCACGACCACTAAAAAATGCTTTAACCCTATTAGCAACTGGCCGATCCGGCAGGGGGGCGGTCCCCCCGAGCGAAACACATCTTCATCGCAACAAACGGCAATCGATTTGCCGGACGGACACACTTTTATAAAAAGAAATTTCAAAATTTGAAATTTGTGGAACAGGGCAAAAATGTCAAAATGGGGGACTTTGACTCAAACTCCGTTGTTATGGACCGATTTCGATGAAACTGGCATCAATCGAGAGATAGGATAGGGCTTTACCATGGGTAGCAAATTGAAATTTTGAAAAATCATGGGCGTTCACAGGGTTCAAAAATAGGGGATTAGTTTTCTAATAACGGAATGAACAAAAAGGCCAAAACACTTTTAGCTTCTGCTAGTCATGTTATGCTAAAGAAGACAAATCGCATTACAATGTTTGTATAATGTTAGCATAGGCGGTGCCAGGGACATAAAAAGGGAACTGTCATGGTCACACGTTCTTCAGATCAACTTCTGACCTTTGACCTTAAATGACCTCCAGTGACCTTGGGGTCACCTGGAATGATGTCGTGTGCATTCAATATTATCTTTAAACGTTTTTAATCGATTAAATTCACTCTATTCCAAAAAATTCATTTTTTGGCTTTTGCGATATAGGGTACGTGCACTGGCATTTTAGGTCATAGCTCCGTGACCCAACCTGATATCAAGCTGAAACTTGGTACACAAGTAGAGGGCATCTTCCTACGTCATATATATTCCGGGTTTGGCATTTGAAAAAACGGAGCCGAAATTATTGCGAAAAAACAAATTTTGACTTTTGCCCTTGACCTGACCTTGTAAAGTGACCTCAGATAAACAAAATTACATATGCACATTGCCCAACTATTTAGCTATATATGCATATAAAGTTTTAAGTTCTATCTTAAAAACTCTGTTTTTGGCAGACATTTTCCTTTTACCCTCAACATGGCCAAAAATGACCTGAGGTGCCTCCCAAAAACGTTGCCTGGCTCCGCCCTTGATCAAAATAGAATTTCGAAATTTTGTCACGGCGCGTAGAAGGAATAGCTAGGAAAAGTCACCAAGTTTCGTGAAGCTGCGTTAAAAAGCCTGGAATTGGCAAGCAAAAAACCCGAGGGGGGGCGGATTCCGCCCCCCCCTGCCGGGAATAGGGTTAAAAAGGCCGTTGCGATGCAAGATAAAACTAATAATCATTAATTTCATACAACGGAGTGATGTAAATAGATTATATAGCAAATACAAATGCAAATAAATGTGTCGCGCGGTCAAAATATCTAATGGCGAGTGAATGATATTTAATGACCAAATCTCTCAAAACCATGGATAGAATTTAAGCTTCTAAAGCATTCCATGAAACATGGTTGGACATTTCCGAAAATCATTAGGAGAGACTTATTAGGATTTTAGGGTATTTTTTAGTCCATATCATTGGTTTAATATTGAAATATCCGAAAAGCGAAAATAACTGCATTTTACGTGAAACATTTTCCAGAAGGCATCAGACGATGCCACGTGGATGAAGACAATGGAGCCGAGCACCTGAAAGAGCTCTCATCTGTACTTCTCCCGTGGTGGTGCAAAATGTAAGCTCACCGTAAACTAGGCGATGGAGATCTACCGTTGCAACATCCATCTAATTGAACATGCTGTTTCCCATTTTTGGTTTGTTATATTAATTTCCTTGTTTATCAGACGCGACGAAGACTGCTCAGCGTGACGCCCAAAATTGCTGAGGACAGTGCCATCTGCGCTTGCTACGGACGGCGCGCACAAGCGCACCACTGTACGAAAACACCCAAATCTTTGATTACCTATATTTTGCCACTGTGCATTCTTTTTGTTTTCGAGGCCACTCAGATGTATAATAATCCAGAGGGACACCCAGTTGCCATTCTCAAAAAGGACTCGCAATGACGTGGCATCTTTCATCTCCTCCGACAATTTTCTGCACCGTTGAGCGCGAAACAAGTGGAGTGCTTCGGTACCACTATTCCTCAGCAGAATCGCCTGGATCGATAACAGCTACCCTGTTACCTGGTAGTCAACCTGTACGGTTGGCATCTATATCTTTTGTTGCGAAGAGGCATGAGTACACACATGCCGTTCAAACTAACGTTTCTATACAGGTGCGGCAGAAATTTGCAAACATTGATGGCCCTAAATGTTCCTGCAAAAGAGAAGCAGAACTCGAAGTGGTTCATCGTTTGACGAATTCTACCGTTCCTTGTGCTCAAAATTCGGTCGAATTGCTTAAAAAAACAAAAATGCGCTGCGCTTAGAATGATTCACAGAATGATATTTCGTCTTCAACACATGCGACTGCCATTCATTGTCTGCAAAAGGCATCGTAGTGTATGTCGCCCACCCAAAACAGGGCTTGAGTGCACGTTATCCGGGCCCAAGCAGAGAACAAAGGGGCTACTGCGAAGCTCATATAGCCCATTCATACGCGAATAAATCGTGCCATGATGAGCGGCTGCCTTTACGATGCACGCCAACCGGGTATCCCAGGAAAACGGGCACAGTCACTACTTACACCACAAATAGTGCTGCATAGAATCGTGTCCAACATGGCTGATTTGCTGTGCTACAACTACAATAACGCCATAAAAAGTGCCGAACCTCGCGGCATCACCTTATCGCCACCCCATCAGCTCGCACTTTGCTGGCGCCCTGCGGCGTCCTGAGGCCTACGTGTAAGCATCAGGGGCATTTCGACCGTAGTGAGGCACCTCGTCATTCTTTTCCCTCGACCCTACAGCTCTCAAAACAACCGAAGCCGGTCGGAAGAGTTGTGCCGAAGAAACGGAGCAAAGAAAGGTGTTCAGCTTATCATCTAGTGGCCAGACTAGGTTGTCTTCCTAGCAGTTATAACCACAACCCTTCGCTCCGAACCAATTTCTTCACTTCTTATCGCAGTCAAGAGCTCAGCGATTGATACATCTGGCCTGGGAGGCGGGCAGTGAGCTAAAGCGTACGCTTTCTCACAATCCCCAAGAGTCTGAGCCGGCGCTGCGGCGGCAGTGCAGCCGACGGCAAAATTTGCCCAATTAGCGTCTCCTAGGGGAATGAGCTTAATTCTGACGATGGCCCACGGGACGGTAAATGTGGACCTCGACTGTAGCCGCAAGAAAGTGATCGATGAGGTGAATTGTTGAATCGAGGGATTACGATCAAAAGTTGCATCGGAGGGAATTTTGCAAAACATGCTCGTTTACAATGTTTGTGTACCGCCAGGTTGGAAGAGTTACATATCGGCATAGAAGCCATAGCCTATTCTAATTTTCATGCGTGATTGCCATGATAATTTATGAGCGGACCGCGTCCCCCTCGAGGATATTTCAGTTTACCGGAACAATATTGAAAAAGACCTAGTTTGCTCTGAGGATTGCGGTCTAAGTAAACAGATCTTTCATGAGCTGCCAGTGGCGTGCTCAAGGGAGCAGAAAGCTAGTACAACTGCGTTTTCGTTGTGGTGCCATCAATGAATCTGAATGGTTACTTGGCCTCTCACATCCGTTTGACTTAAGGTAGCATGGAAACGAAACTATCTCAGAACCATTTTTGAATCACTTCAAAGGGTTCCGGATTAATCTGATGATGTACAATATATGCATAATGTATGATATAAATATCATGACATCTCACATGACTTAAGGTAGCATGGAGATGAAACTACCTCAGAGCCGCTTTTTGAATCACTACAAAGGTTTGCGGATTAAAAAGAAATGGATAACAATTACCAAAGTCGTTGATAACAATTACCGAAAAAACGCAGTTTCCTTGGTCGTTTATTCCGTCGTTGTTCAGCGAATCAGCTCTTACCACGTAACTGGCTGAACCAGTTTCAGTAACCCAGTGCTGAATGCATGTCTCTGTTATAAGCCAGCCTCAATTACGGCAAAAACACAGGGAAGCGGTGTTGGCGTTCTTTTTTACGAACCCCTCCCTCATCCCTTGTGTCAGTTTGCTGGTGAGTCTCCACCGATATGTAGCCCAAGGTCTTTGCAGTAATGACTATTTTATATGAATTTTATGGCTATATTAAATGAATGTCGTTATCACCATGAATGAATGTACAATTTGTGCTGACATCGTTAACTACGGCATCTCTTACACATAATCATGAGAAAGAGCTCGAAGTTCATATTCAGACGTCAGTAGCGAGAGGCTTAGAAGTGCACCTCAATTACGTGAAAGGAGCGAAGTAGCTGGCGTCATTAGAAAGCGGCGTAGCTTTTCGTGACAAACAATGTGCTCCTCTGATTGGCATGCAAGGACGCGGGAAGTGTGTGTGTGGGGGGGAGAGGGCAATGTGGCCGTGGCCCCCAAAACTTTGAAATTTAACATTAGCCTTATAGTAGTTGACTGGAAAGAATTAACTCAAACTGCTTCTTTGCCCCCACCTGAGGATGAATCCCCCCGCCCATGTCCACAAGGAATAATTGTTATATACAAGATCACACGAACACCTGAATGTTTCTCAGATGGGTGCAGAAATTCGCGTGGTGCAGTCCATGGGTGTAGGAACCCGTGACGGCAAAGGGCAGGTAGGTTGGCGGCCCTCCAACTTTAAACAATTTAAATATAAGCCCTACTTTCCTGTATGTAAAAAAACTGCCTAGAAATGGTTCTGGCCCTACCGACGTTAAAAGCTCGTCAGAACACGTTCTCCTTTAACTGCATGCACACGCAAAACACTTTGTTAAGCTATACTCACCCACATGATGCGAATGAGGAAGATGAAGTTGAAGCTGAGAACGAGAATTGTTGGGACCATGTACAACCAGTCCCAGTCGCTTGATACGAGCAGTGGACAATGTGCAAACATGCCTTCCTGGTTCATTGGATCTTCATAACCACCCTGAAATAAGGCCAAACCGGAGATATACGATCAGGCCACGGGCGCCCATGACTAAGCACAAGAACACGCCACTAAAACCAGAAATAGCCCCAACAAATGGACAGTTCCGCCCATTTCAAGTCCTGAGTTGGATAAACGTCACACAGTCACAGAAAGAGAACACAAGTCATCTGCAATGCCATGGGATATAGTTTATGGAAATGGTCGGCATCCCAAACTGCAAGCGAGCGCAAATTTAACTTATCAATGCGTTGCGAGTCTGCGTACTTGCGTGCCTGTGCGCACACGATAGCCACAGGATGGGGTCCTCAGTACCGCAGTTATAGAGTATGAACATGCATTATATGTTATAAGAAGTCGGCCCAGGCTTTGAGAACATCCGCAGCGGGACACCTCCAGTCGAACTCAAGCCGGTCTGGCAACAACCGGGACGTGGAGGATCTCAGGACAGCGGGAGCCAGAAAAAGCTGTAGAAAGCTTAGATCCCGCCTGTCGTCGAGATCGAAGGTCATGGAAGCTTGCGAATGCCTGTGAATGCGATCCAAAGGGGTTTTCAACTTCCTGGCATCTGTAAGCAGTGATCTGCTGGTGTATGGAAAATTGGTACGACACCGAGATGATTCAGCATTTTGCCCGGGGTGAATCGCTGGTTTTGATGGGCATTGTCTGTGGCGTGCAAAACTGGGGAAGTTCCCCAAATGCGGTGTGATAACGGTACTCTGAAATGGTAATGGTAGTGTCTGGTTAACGTCCGGCTTTCCAGCACACAGAGCAAATTGTATGTCAGTGATGCAGGCTATTTGTAGCATCGGCGAACGCCCATGATTTTGTAAAACAAAAAGAAAGTAGGACTATATCCAAGCCGTTAAAAACCTAATAATGTTAGGGCTATGATCCAACCAACCAGACAAACCAAATCACATTGAGTCTGGGTAAAAAAACAAGCATAGTTGGAGCGCAGGGCCATAACCGAAGACCTCCATTACGTCACTTCCCGGAAAAGACGACCAGTACTCAGTGGCTGATGGCCAACTATCATTTAGGCTCTGCGACGCAGCACACCACCGACGACCACCTGACTTAGCTGGGTCGGACCGCGACCAACGGCGCATTAAAAAAAAAAAAAAAACAGGTGAAGACAAACTATGGGGCCCCCACACCAGGCCCCCGACTCATCCCAATTTCAGGATACACCGGCTCAAACTGGGCCCGGCCAGTCCTCCGCGATGGCACCAACACGGACACCCAGCCAATCGCCGCCCGGAAACTGGCTGGTGCCCACCGGTTTCCGAGGAGTCGACAGACAGACAGACAGTCAGCGTCAGCAGTCGGTGAGAATCGGCAATCAGGGAGAACTGCGGACCGGTCCCCGACCGTCGGCCGCCCCGTGACAAAGTCCCGTAAACGAGGACTGCAAATCTGTAGTCTACGTGATAACCGACGCCATTCACTGCTCGGGAATTCGTGCCCTGGCTTTTCCCCGAGGCCCGTCGCAAACGACAAAGAGAATGCGAATGGGCCTTCTTTACGATTCGAGCTGTGCTGCGAACGCCGGAAATGTGTAGAATCGTCGAATCTTCATCCCTGTTGTGGAACCTGATGGGATCACAGGTTGTCCTGCGGGCTGAATAGTCGACGAGATTGATGTTGTCTCAGAGGTCAGATTTGAATCGTACAGGCAAACATGCCTACAGACAGACAGACAGACAGACAGACAGCAGACGGACAGACAAACAGACAAACAAACAGACAGACAGACAGACAGTCAGACAGACAGATAGATAGACAGACAGATAGATAGATAGATAGATAGATAGATAGATAGATAGATAGATAGATAGACAGACAGATGCTCCAACATCTTTGCCAAAGCTGTCAGTCATGTTTCCATTTTCTGATGGTACCGAAATGAAAAATGGGTTCATGTGACTTCATAGTTCTACAACGCGTCTGAAGAATGCATGTTTTGTGTATTGCGGTTCAGCGAGATTTTTAAAAACTGGTTAACCTGAAGGCAAATTCATGGAGCGCGCATTCATCAACATTAGAGGCTCCTAAAAATGTGCTTGGTGTTCTTGCGATGTTGTGTGCTATACTGCAATGTTCCTGTAATGTCCTCATTGTTCTTGCAATGTTGTGTGCTATACTGCAATGTTCCTGTAATGTCCTTGTTGTTCTTGCAATGTTGTGTGCTGTACTGTAATGTTCCTGTAATGTCCTTGGTGATCTTGCGATGTCGTGTGCTATACTGTAATGTTCCTGTAATGTCCTTATTGACTCGCTCTATCGCCTTAAGCCATCTCCAAACATTTCACCTGGATCGGTCCTACCAAACGGAGAAATTAGCATCGTAACCGAGGCTTACATCTCAAGAGCAATGTGACATAAATGTCTTCATTTTCGGCAGTGTTTCAGCCGTGAGCGCCACAGTAATACCACCGACACGTTATCTGATCAATGTCGGCGCCTGGCATGCTGCTCCACTTCTGAAAAGGCCAGTGGTGCGGATATTCATGACGCCCGGCGGTGACCACCTGTTCCTGGGGGCCCAAGCCGGCGTCAGACGCCCGCGGCACTGACCGACTGCGGCCGGCTGTGCTGCTGGACTCCGGCGGCGCGCCCGGTCGTCTGCATCTTCACCAGCGCCCACGTCGCCATCAGCAGCAGTGGCACTCCTGAAAAGCACGTCATACGCTGCACCATCGGTAGCGGCACCCTGGAAGATAGCGTCATGCACTAACCCGCCGGAAGTAGCACCCTGTGAGTGACGTCATAGCCTGCACCACCAACAGCGGCACACCGAAAATAATTCGTACGCCTGACGTAGAAAAGCGGCATCCCGGCAAATGGCGTCAAACGCTATACCACAAGCAGCAGCGCAGTTTGAATGAAGTCATACGTTAAAAGGGCATTAGGAACGCCTTTGTCGTACGGTGGCGCATTCCATTTACAAACAATGATCAACTCGCAAAAAGCAAAAGGGATAGCGGGTTCACACTCCTCCTCTACATCATCCGTGGATCTCAGGAAGACTGGTCGGACTCAGATTTTCACTGGGGTGCGAGCTACACACAGGAAAGGCTAATGCATGCATTCCCAACTTTCCGAAAATCTCAGTTACTGGCCTGACGTGGCTATCAGTACAAAATTGATTGATTTGCCCACTTGTATAGGCCAGGGAGCACTATATCAAGGGGGTCTATGTGCGGTCTCATTTTGAAATACTCAGCCATCGGAGGCCGTGCCAACATGGCGTCCCGAACCCTCTCACAAACACAAAAAATGGCATCACCAGCAGCTCGATTGTCAATCGTTGCCGTCTTTATTGAAACATGTCACACATGAAAAAAGCGCTGAAATCTTGACTTACCCCAACCGACCAGCATGTACAGACGACATCGCATCTTGTCTGCCGAGAAGGTCTGGACCACTAACATGTATAGATAGTGGCCTGAAAGGAGAGAAGCAATTGAGGCTTAGCCTGCCGATAGGTGCGCACCGTCCATGCATTATTCTAAACATTCACTTAATCAACACTCCACCGTCGGTCGGCGCCATCCACGCCCGACGGGGGGGGGACGGTTGACCGCCCCCTCTAACTCACGAACGGTTGGTTGCGTGATAAAAATAAGCACACCGTTGGAAAGCCCGTGAAGAGCAGACCTCATTTTTAGTTTCGGGTAATATGTAAGCCATTTACGCCCTATATACGTTTTCACATAGCCGCCTCCATGAAACCGAAAAACGGTCTGGATCTCAAGGGTTGTGACTAGTAAAGTCTAGATAAACGTACCAGCGGACAAGGTAAGAACCCGCGGATGCCGACACGCGTCTAATTTCTCTGATTTGTTAAATATATACGCAAAAACAGTGAGTTAAAGACACGGCGATTTTCGCACCGTTGCATGGTGGGCGCCGTCGATGCGGGCGGTATGGAATTAACGTGAACTTATTTTAGCGCCTTTTTATTTTCGCGAAATATGCATTTATAAGTGTTGTTTCTTGATCTTAATGGTTCTTGTGATGGTTTCTCGTAGTTAAATGTTAAAAAAATCATTAGTAATCAATGTACATAATTGGCGGAGCTTTATTCGCGAGAGCGGGACGAAAATTTGCAATTTTCTGAAACTTTTTGAACTGCTTGGTATTATTCGCAACCGTGCAAGCCAGTTCTGTCATTTTCTGCCTGACCTGAGTCATTCATCGCCGATCTTGATGGCAGAGTATTTTGATTCATAATAACTATTCCTGGCCTGACCTTAGGTCAGTGGATGGAGGTTATTAAAAATTCGCCTATTTTCTGTGAATGGATGTCGGGATATCCCGACACCTAAATGTTATTAAAAAACAACAGTTTTCGAAAAAATGACGACATTTGTTGAAAAGAAGCTTGACCTTAGGCCAATGATCCGGACATTTCCGAAAAATCTGAGATGGCAGATTTTGCATTTTTCGGAATCTCTAAGTCATGAAAATTTAATTGTGATATCGTGTTTTGCGAAAACGTTACAGAGCGCTTAACTTTTTGGGATATAGGTCCACTTGACCTGACCTGAGCCAGGCACCTTGCTTGATCATAGGTCATAAACTTGGTACAAGGTACAAAAATGATCAAGCAAAAGGTACACAAAGTTTTGTGGCGCTGCGTTTGCTTGTTCTCTCGCATTCTCGGAAAAGCCTCAGGGGAGGCGGTCAACCGTCCCACAGTCGGGGGCGGGTTAAACTTGCGCGTGTTCCGCTGGTATAGCCTGTTAAAGAAAAAGATGAAGACTGTGTTACGTTTCGAGTCGTTTCCATATGAATGTTGGGCTTAAGAAGCAGAACATAAAGAGTTTGCAGAAAACGCTCACCAGTTTCCAAACGCATGGCTTTTCATAATACGCGTTTTGTGCACGAATGACATCCCATTTACTGAATAACTGGTGACCACTATCAATCCGAGCGGCATTATTTCGAGAGAACCTTACAACATATTTGCCTTGGGCGTAAAAATGGGACATTGATAGAAAAATCAATTTGACAGTTCTAGAGGTATTCCCTCAAGAACACCTCTAGAATACCTCAAGTTCATAGTCCTACTTGTTATGAATTCGCTCAACCTCAAAAGACAACTTGCATTAGTAGCTTAGTAACCAATTACCCGATTCAGCCGATTCAAACGACATTCATTACCCTTAACGAGGAGAGCTCGGATATCTAATATTTATGAACTCTAAGATTATATCTTAGGTTGCAGGTCACGTCAAATGTCAACACTGAGCCGTTCCGAGGACTGACATCTTTTGAACAAAGCTGATATTACAGACAAAATCCCCGCTGGTGGTCGGCTTGTCTCTTTTTCCTTGTTTCTCTTTTACCGCGGACTTTCAAAGAAACTCGGAAACCATCTGTCTGTGTGGAAACTTGTATCCCAGCTCAAATCAAAAGCTGCGGGAAACATCAACACGTGGTTTAATCAAACAACCTCAATCCCAAACTAATGTCTCAAACAAAAACGCCTCGTCGTGAAAACTATTCGGGAGACTAGACAGATGTTAGACGTGAGGTAGACTTGTACTCATCGCTCACTATCACGAAACACGCCAAAGAGCTTAACTTTATTGATATATATATATATATATATATATATATATATATATATATATATATATATATGGAGAGAGAGAGAGCCCTGTAGGGCTCCATTGAGGGAAGACGAACGCTGCGAACTGCCAGCAGTGAAATACGGAGTCGGACATGAACAACGGGCTTCCCACAGATTTTCGAACCGGTGCATTTTAAAACAATCTGATGAAAGGGCTGAGCGAGAATATTAAGAGGAACTTGACTTGTACGTGTTTTCGAAGTTTGACGCTTACCGAAGTTTATTGGCACAATTGGAAAACTTTTGACAAGTCTCTACTCACACTGATAATGCATTCGCAGTGTACTGAGCTCTGGCTAGGAATGTTCAGACGGATGCAACGTGTACGCGCGTTTCAAGACTGATATTTAGCTCACTTTATTCGCACACTTGCATGACTGACATGGTTTTGAGAAATGTCTACTCACACTGAGAGTACATTCACAAAGTACTGAGCTCAACTGAGCTATGCACGTAAAGGTCACGTTTGAACGCCCGTAAAACGTCAGTTTTTGTGTCATGTAGCGTACCAGCAAGGAAAGCATTTGGTACCGTTTCTACGTCAGGAAGCTGTTCTGTAGTGCTGGTGCTCCCTCTTCACGCCACAGATTTCTTCCTCTCTGAGAGGTCTGGAGACAAAGGACTTGCTTATGCAAGCGAGGCGATACTTGCCCGTTTTCGACATTGAGCAGGATCTTCCTCCTTGTCCCGTTTATTCCCGCACAATTTTTAACTTGTTCATTAAGTCGAATAATCATAGTCCTGCTTATGGTCCGTAGCACTTGGTTATATCATAAACAGTGTTTGTTACATGTAGCGCAAGAACTGAATGGGTGCAGATACGTTTTTCAGGCATATCTTTTTATTTTTTGCATGTTCACAAATATCAGAAGGAAATGTGATGTTAATCTCTTTTTCAGCCGCAAAAGCGTACGGATTTACTATGTTTTCTTTATCTGAAGGTACCAAGTTCAAGAACACAAAGCTGTTCAACACACATTTACCAAATCTAAACAGGACTAACAGCCACAATCTGCACATTTTGCTGAGCTTCAGGAGACCGGGGACACGACACATTTCCCAAAGTTTTGAAAAGTTAAGAATGCTTGATTACTGATAACTGGATATTATTCATTGTTATATTATTACTGCCTTTATTTATCCATTGTTATTGTTACGCTCCACCGTCCCCGTGCGTCTCAGGACCTCATCGAGAAGCCAACCGAGAGTACCTTCTGGATCTCAGAAACGAGCCTTCTATTAATTGTCCTCAATCCACCAGACCAACAAAAAAACAGACGACTGAACAACGCGGTTTGCCATAAACAGATCTGTGGCTACATGTCTCCACCAGTAAGGCGACAAAATGAGCGAGAAGTGTGCGAGAAGATGTCAGGAAATGACAAGGAATGTGCCTCAGGGAGTAGCCCTGAGCCAGCGTTCGCAGGAAGGATGGGAGGACAAGGAGTGCGCCTCAGAGAGTAGCCCTGATCCAGCGCGCACGGGAGCGATTCGGGGGGCCGACTGCCCATCGCTTGCCGACCCGCTACTGAAGTCAGATCATGATCACGTGGTCAGGGGTCAGCCGGCCAATGAGGGAGAGGGACAAGCGCGGGAAGCAAAAGCAAATGCGAGCAAAGAAAACACCGTCTCTGTAGCCAGGAATCGAACCCATCTCACCTGCATGAGTAGCAAGAACTTTACCAGTCCGCTAACATGTCATACATATGCAACGACTCTGCGATAGAGCATAACATTACGGATCGTTACTACTACTATCAGCTTCGTGTGAAAAACAACGTTTAAAAGTCGACTTGTCAGTCACTGGCCAGCGGCGAGGCCTTTGTCCGTTTCGCTTCATCACCGCAAAGCAACAACAGCTGAATATAGTATCTAGATAAACTTTTTTTCAAAGCAACGCAGTCGTAATTACCCAAGTAATTAACATCGTTCACAATCAATTTTCAACACCTCAACGAAGTCTGTTTGGAAAACTCGAACAGCACAGCGTGTCTGGCGAACTCGATCGCCTTGAATTCGCCGATACGTGATGAGTATACTGTTCCGGATAATAGCCGCTGGTCGGCCCGTGTGTAGTAGGAACGCGCACACGGTTAAATGGCCTGCAGATTTGCGAAAATTATTGAGGGGTCTGGCTAGGATTTCAGATCGATTCCTTCCAGTCGTTGCTATAATCAACATACCGACATAATTAGCACACAGGCCTAACGTTAAAATTTCTGAAAATTGAAGTCTAAAGCCTCCCATCATCCCAGGATCTCATGCCACGTGCATGTAAATACATGGTCAGAATTT
The DNA here is from genome assembly GCA_030062745.1 of Capitulum mitella. Lineage (NCBI taxonomy): Eukaryota > Metazoa > Arthropoda > Thecostraca > Pollicipedomorpha > Pollicipedidae > Capitulum > Capitulum mitella. Next base: position 17,558,655 of record CP099844.1, on the reverse strand, counting down.
TCGGCAGCCAGTCTCAACCGTATCATAGCAGCTTAACTATATCATGTCGTGGCTGTTGCCGAAGATGTTTACCCTTTCACACACTTCACGTTTTGACCGGAAGGACCGGGAGTTATATCTGCGTTTGTATTGAACGTGTACGGACACCAAATGTCCCATCATTTCAGCCGCGATTGAAGATAATGCTGCAGACTGATTTCAGGTCAAAATACGTTTTTTTTGTACTAACCAACTGTCAGCTGTTTATCTTAAATCATCACCTATATCGCTGACTTGTTATACTCACAGATTTCATGGCCTCCATGATGCGAAGTGGACATTCTCTCTCTCTCTCTCTCTCTCTCTCTCTCTCTCTCTCTCTCTCTCTCTCTCTCTCTCTCTCTCTCTCTCCCTCCATGTTCCCTTCGCTCCCTTGGTCTGGCTTAACGCACCCACCCAAAACATACCCAGGCACAAATGAGCAGGCATATCCAATCGCCTTCATCCTGGATTAGCACAAATGAAATATCTCGCAACGTTTTTTTTGTTTGTTTGTTTGTCCCCAGTTCCGCTTGGGACCCCCACAGATCAGTGGCAGTAAATTTCAAATGCAAATCTTCGGCCCTTGTGATAAATCGTCACTCGCAACTTGAAACTACCACAGCGCACTGGGCGGGCCACCGAATTATGATGCCCTTGAGGAATGCCGCAGCCGCACGAAGATCAACGAACATCAGGATGGCTGGGGTGCGCGTTTGCGTATGCACCTACCTTCGACAAACATCCAGAAGAACGTTGCCACGTGACAGTAATGAAACAGCACGACCATCACGCAGGACACGAAGGTCGACTGGGTGAGCAGCAGCTGAAACAGGACGTTCAGTGCCAGGAGCTGAACTTTACTAGTGAGCTGAGGGCGCTCATGCATACTTTGCGATGAAATTAATACTACGAATTATAACTTGACGTATTCAGACTTCAAAACGCCACGAATCTCACCAGATCCTGAAGGAATTAGCGCATTAGAGAGTGGATAAAAGTTGTCATAAGAGGCTTATGAACACTGCTAAAGGCCGTGCAGCAGTTAAAACTTAGCCAGCGTGTTAAAAGTTGTGATGACCAAGATTATGGCATGTCTCACCTCTAGCGACAATGAGATGATCCAAAGAGAGTCCGTCAAGATGTATGTGATGAACAGGTTGGTGTGAATAGTGTTCCGCAGACAGTGCAGATCTCTGAAAACACATCATTTTCCCGTTAAACTGAGGGTGAAGGAGAAATATTTAACTTCACATAAATCGATGGTGGCAAAATAAAAACAGGCCCGAAATAAAAGCCGACATACCGGGAAAACGCAAAAAAGACAGAATGTTGCCCAGATCTCAGGGACATACATAACAAGGACAAAACCACTTGGCAAAGATAGCAAGTGCTTCTGGCAAGCTTCCTTCAAATCCAGCTTCACAGTCTGTTCTGTAAAATTACTGGTTCCTTATTTTCGTTGAATATGACTTGCATTAATCAGTCTATGACGATAAGCATGATAAGGACCTGCGTAAATCTAAGCAAACTGCTTTGTGCTGGAATGCGTACTTGCAGTATGAGAAGATCCAGGAGGCTATGGAGAGGGTCACTAGGCTGAGCGAATACCCAGTGATATAGATGAGTGATGTATACTCTGAACGCTGGTATTTGGCACCCTCATTCAACAATATCTCGCTGTACTTCGGGATGCAGTCCGAATAGTTCGCTTTCTCTTCCCACGTGCCATTATCATGACAATAACGAGTGGCATTGTCTGAAACAAGCAAACGTAGATTTATTAAACAGTGTAATGGTGTTTGTGGCTTACTTCCGTATAAAATTTATAAAATGCCATAAAATACAAGAGTCAAATGTACCGATGTTGGCTACCTTCACCGAAAATACGCGAAAAGATGCATGTAGCGTCCTCATTTACACTCAAGCTACCGCGTGTTGCTCGAAATCTGATCTTCAGAAGGTGAAAAAATGACTCCATAAGTCAATGACCAGACATGACCTCGGCGCGAAATCCTCAGTCGAGACACCAAATGAATGGGAGTTGTATTCCACGTTTTAACGCTCAAACAAACACCCTTTTCTCGTTTCGTTCTAAAAGTCGTACGGAATGGCCTGAACAAGTAGAGAAGGTGTCCAGAGTTGACCTCTTCGACCTCATTTGACCCTAAAGACATTGACCTAGGGTCATGACAAATGCACACAATTTGGATCGTTATGGCTCCACTCTGTCCATAAAATTTCACGTCTCTAGCCCTTTCCGTTTCCGAGATCGGAGGGAAGGCACTTTTGTGCACCCCTTCCAGTGCGCGTTAGCACGAAACCTCCTTCCACTGTGCGGGTTAATGCCTCAGTACTGCCTAGTAACGCCATTTGACGATAAAAGATACGAGCGGCCGGCGGTCCTGTGTCAGGCAGGATTTGGCGCTCACCGACCCGTTACCGTCATGACCTTCCGACCGGCCAACTCGCGACATGCAGAGCTGGCCATTGCGGCGACAACGGTTTCCGTTCCATAGCCTTTCAGTCAACCCTCGGTGCCTGGGAGCAGCGGTCACGGGATGGGTCCGGTTTTCGAGAACCGGCTTTCCTACGCAATGTGTTTTTAAACAATGATTTGTTTAAGTTTAGGTCAGAACAGAGGCGGTGCCGAGGCATGGTGCTCAGAGGGCGCCAAAAATTGTTTCGAATGATCTATCATCGACCTTGATTCTGGTACCTCGCAACGCGCAGACGTCACAGAGCTGACTAGAGAGTCCAACATTCCCAACCCATTCGGCCCAACCCCGTTAAATGTCATCAAATCTCTGCAGACTTATTAATTCCCCTCAAAATACTGGCAGGACAGACACTAGACAGCTTTCAACGTTTGCTAAAATCCATTCTTATGTGCAAGAAACGCGTTATGAACATCCATTCACTCGCAACCGCACACCCACACATAAAAGTGCGCATGTAAAATAACTGGAAATACACACATACACACATATATATTTCGAGTTTTTTTAAGTATACCTGTGACATACAAGTTTATTTCATTTATTCCATATATATATACGTATATATATATATATATATATATATATATATATATATATATATATAAGTTTATTCCATTATTATTGCCCACGGCGTGGCCTGCAGTGGTCAGCCGCGGTAATGTCGCGTGTCGGCTGCCCTGCGCTGCGCCGTGTCAGAGCCTGGCGTGGATGGGATAGCGGGAGGGCACCAGGCGGTGGCTGTTCAGTATCAGTGGTGTCAAACAGTAACGGTCGGCAACCTTTTCTGACTTATTTGCGGCCGTGTTCAAACGGTGGATCTACTCTGGATGATCTTTAAACAGCATGTGTTTCTGAATGATTAACGGCTGGAAAGTAATGGCGATTTTTAAATGTGCATAATAAGGTGCAAAACTTTCCATATCGTTTTCCGTTTCAAACAGGCAATTATAGCAGCGATGATATGTGGCTTCGTATGGGTATCGATTCACCCAATAATAGACTGTGTTTATCATTGGACAATATCAGCTTCAAAAACGCATCGACTTGTTATTGAAAACCAATAGGCCTTGGTTTACAAAAAAGCGAACATTGTAAGTTGCAGGGATGCATTATTAAAATCGCCGGTGGTAAGCAACTGCATATGAATCTGAATCCGAACACGCACGTAACGTATTGCTTGTTTGTTTATTTCTGATCATTCAAAAAAACCGTATTGACGCACAAAAATATATAGAGCTCATTTTGGACACTGCTCATTGCACAGACTAACAGTGGACGGGTTTATACGGCATTTGGAAAGCTGCCAGATTCCCGGCCAGGTTGGCCGGATTGACCAGCTTTAAAATAAATGCTCACTTAAACTACAGTTGATTCTGGACAGGCGTGTATTAACATTGTGGGGCAGAACGAATGGATTGCAATGCAAACAAGCTTGAAATAAAAGGTGGAGAGACCTTGGCGTCCTGTACTACATGCCAAACGTAGTAATTTCCTCGCGTGTTCTGCGGTTTATTTGGTAGCTTCTGGCCAGCCTGGCCGCGTCTCGCCAGTGCGGCCGCTGGCCAAATCCAGTGGTTCACAAAGGCTATGTACCTTGACGAGGCTGAAAGGTTTTACAACGAGGGCGCTGGTTGGTCGAAGACTGATAAGCTGGAAGCGCAGGGAGAGTGGCGAGGGAGCGGAAAATTCCTTCATTCGTTGTGCACGTGGTCCTTGTTTAAGATCGTTGCGTCTGTGTTTGAAGCGATTTGTGATTTTCAAAACCTTAAGAAGGTAAGTGAGTGGTATACAGATTTAGTTAGCTGTAATTTCATGCAAACCAGCGTAGGTCGCAGGGGTGTTCAAACTGTCATGTTTAACAACAAGTGAGGGGAATGTGAAGGAAACCCAGAACCTCGCGGATGCTTAAACTGGCCAGAAAGGTGCACCCTGGCCAATCTGGCCGGGAATCTGGCATTTTTTCAAATGCCCGTATAAACGCGCCTAGTGTCACCTCGCTGCTCATCAGACACGTCCCTGGCCGGCCAGAGAAAGCTACAGCCGGCGTGACGAGTCACGCACACACACACACACACACACAAACGTATCTGACGTGCACCCGCTTCTCATTGCACTGTCCAGAAGGCGACGGATCGAGACTCCGCGGCGTCGAGCCTGCACTAGGAGGCCATTTCTCGGATGGTGCGACGCGGCGGTGGCGGAACCGTGGTGACCTGTGCTACACATGGCACATGGCCAAACATCAAAGCACGGACTCTATCGCTCACAAGAGGCCCCGATGAGTCTTCTGTCGATGATAATGGGCCGACTAGGGCGGTTCAGTATCATGTTCCACTCTTAGCGCGTACTTATAGCTCAGACCTGGACAACTGGGGCCTCGAAGCTAAAAACAACACATGATTGCCCTAAGAGACCATTTTATTTTTATTCTTTTTCGCCGCAATTTCCAAAAAGAGCAATCTATCCTGCTTATCCATTGAAATAGTGTGTGCGTAGTACTTCATGTGTCAGTTTACATACAGACAATGTATCGCTAAATCTTGATCATGATTTTACAGATTAGTTATTAACGCTGAACGCGGTGTTTGCACAGCTTGTTGCTAAAAGTGCTGAACGCGGTGTCTGGACATCTGATCGCTTTTAAATCTGGATTGAATTGAACTCAACTGTGGATTGAACTGGACTGAACCGAAAACTGAAATCTGGAGAAGACATGTACCAGAACAGGCTGTGACGCAAAACCATTGCATTTCACCGCAGGCGGCGCCACACTCGTTTCAACCCCACCAAAACCCCACTGTTCTCCCAATGACCGGACATTACTAATGTACTATCGACTCGGCAGCCTTGATTACCATCAGATCCGGTCGGTCCGCTCGATGACATTTCATCAGGGGCCGTCAATAATGCGGCTACCCGCCGCTGGGCAGCCCTGCCCGGCCGTGCGGTGGACGTGATCTCAGCAGCGGCGCGGGTCGTACTCAGTTCCGCTCGTTCCGGCGCCAACCGAACGGTCGAAGACTGCTCTGAACGGCGGTTCGTTGGTTGCTGGCGGCTGCATTAGCCGGCACGCTTGCAACGCACCCTGCGGCCGGCGCGGCGAACGTTTGAAGTGGTCCAGACAGAGGAGGCCCACACAGTAAACAGAAGTCATTAATTACAGTACTTTTGAAGGCTTGCTCGGCGATGAATCCCACCATGTGAAAGCAAACGTAAGGGGTGGTGCTTGTGCTGCGAAACGTGACAAGCTTCCTTATATGCTTCTCGTTAGGCACCAACATAAGGAGGAACTAGATCTAGAAGTAATGCGCCTTTAGTCCGTCATAACAAACGTCGAATGGTTGGATCATCAGACCGGAAACGGGAACGGACAATGATTGTGCGGTCGCGGCCCTTCTAGGGCGTCCATTTCGAGCGCACGAGAAGGGATCTCGACTTCAGGAGGACGTACTACAGAGGCGCGCGCCAGTACGGTGGTCAGCCCTATGGTAGTTTTAAGTCGACATCAGGCGGGTCGCATGCCGCATAGAGCTGTTTTGATCATTTCGACCACATCAAAGGCATGGAATCAAAATACTAGGTCAACGAAGTAGTGATGATCACTTCCTGCAATCAACTAAGGGGCGCCTCGAAACGTACCTTCTGACTGGACAAAAACGGCAACAGAACATGACAAAAAAAAACAACAAACAAACAAGACCAGCCTGCCTCCGTCGTCATGGCAACATCGTGACAAAGAGCTATGGACCCATGGACGTACCAAGCACAGTGCGCAAAGAATGACAAAAATGATCTCGTTTATTAAGTGTAGACAGCCATAACCCCATTCCCGGTAGGGGCTGAATCCGTCCCCCTCGGTCTTTTTGTTTGCCAATCCCAGGCTTTTTGACACAGCCTCACGAAACGTGGTGACTTTTCCTACCTATCGTTTCTACGTACTGTCACAAAATTTTGAAACTCTATTTTGCCGGGGGGCGGAGCCAGGCAACGTTTTTTGGGAGGCACCTCAGGCCATTTTTGGCCATGTTCAGGGTAAAAGGAAAATGACTGCCAAAACTGGCGTTTTTTACATAGAACTTAAACCATTATTTGGATGTATAGCTAAATAGTTGGTCAATGTGCAAATACAATTTTGTCCATCTGAGGTCACTTAACAAGGTCAGGTCAAGGTCAAACGTGAAAATTTGGTTTTATAGTAATAATTTTGGCGATATTTTTTGAAATGTCAAACCCGGAACAAGTATGACGTAAAATGGTGTCCTCTACTTGCGTATCAAGTTTCAGCTTGACATGAGGTCGGGTCACTGATCTATGACCTGAAATGCCAGTGCGCGTACCTTATATTACAATAGCCGTAAAATGGAATTCTTGAAACAGAGTGAATTCAAATGATTGAAAACGTTTACAAACAATATTAAATGCACACAAGATAATTCCAAGTAACTCCAAGGCCACTGGAGGTCATTTAAGGTCAAAGGTCACAAGTTGATCCGAGGAACATGTGACCATGACAGTTTCCCCTTTTTCATGTCCTTGGCACCGCCTATGCCAACATTATACAAACATTGTAGTACAGTTTGTACTTCTCTAGCATAACATGAATAGCAGTAGCCAAAAAAGTTTTTTGCCTTTTTTGTTCATTCGGTTGTTGAAAAACTAGTCCTGCTATTTCTGAAATCCTGTGAACGCCTATGAATTTTCTCAAAATTTCAAATGTGCGGACTACTGGTAAAAGTCCCATCTATAATCTCTCGATTCATGTCAGTTTCATCAAACTCCATTTTTGCCCTATATCCGCCCTTTTCAAAATTTTGAAAACTTCTTTTTATAGAAATGTAGTTTACATCATGACAAATCGGTTGCCGTTTGTTGCGATGAAATCGGACGAGTAATTCTCGAGATCTCAGGGGGGCCGAATCCGCCCCTCTGCCTTGAATCGGCCATACCGCTAGACCTCCGGGAATAGGGTTAACTGGGCCGGTGAGAGATCCACCCGGTCGGCACGGTCTAGAGTTTGTCATCTGTTGTCCGTCCAGATCCATCTCTATTTGTCGGAAACGCGGACAGGGCCCCCCGAACTTTTGGCTGGTACCCCTCTCCCAGAATACTGGGCTAACTTCAAACACCCACTTAACTGCAAATTCTGCCTAAACGACGAGAAATCTCTTGTCCGATTCAACCTTTGCAAGCGTTAGTTGCTACGTACCTGGTAACTGGGCGCTGCTCGTTTTCAGTAACTCTACCAAGTCATGGAGCCAACTGTCCTCTGATATGCGGTGCCTATCCAGCTTCTCTGATTCTTTTGAAGCAGGTTGGCTGTGCACTTGAGGCTTGCGTTCTACTATTTCCTCCTACAGGATGTGAGAGCGCGTACACTTGGTGGACACTTGCGACCTCTATGCATTTCCCTTTAAGCACATGCACATGACGGGTCTACTAAAAATGCACGATAGAGTGTTTGAGAGACATGATGATAGTGATGATGATATTGATGCGAAATCGCGACATGTGAAACGCCATGACATTTGAACCGTGAGGATTGGAATATTGCTACACGCAACTTACGTCAGTAGGTTGATAAATGTCATCTGGAATGCATATACACCTAGCAGGATTACTAGAAGGGATCTGAATACGCTTAATAGCATTACAAGAACACCAATCAACCGTGATACATTTCAGGTTTTGTCTTTGAGAAACGAATCTAGATACCATCAAAGGACACTTGTATGTTATCAGTACAACCGTCTCCATTAAATCTCGAGGTAAGCACGAAATATTTCAACGCAAACCCTTTTCGAACCCCTGACTCGACTCCTAGTTTTGCGTTTTTTTTCTGTTGCACCGGCTAGGCACGCGGTAGAATAGATTGTCGAGATTCATTCCAGCTGTGGACAACTAAATCCGTCATTTGATTGTGAAGTATCGTAATTATAATTAAATGACCCTTCACGACATTAATTGGCGGATATCCAGCATAAATCAGCACATCATCCACACGAACTTCCCTTGCATTATTCACCATCGCTCAAGAAGCACCACGCCATTGAAAGTTATTCATTGATTTTCCCGCGTTTTTTTCGCATTTTTTCACTGGTAAAATATTTTTCCTTACTCCAGGGTTTCTTTTTCTTGAGAATTCGTCAGGTTATTTCATTGTCACGTAATGAGTTCGAAAACAGCTGTGTAAGATCCTCTTGACACCAAGCAAGATGGATGGCGATTCAGGTAAAACTTTGCTTTCGCGCGTTGGATATGAGTCTGTATGTTAGGAGGAATTCTTTGGCTCCGACTTCTTCCATTCGGCAGTTCACGAATTGGAAAATGAACTTTATTGTCAGGAACTCCGGTGAAATCAGACCAAACGCATCAGACTCACCGATCTTTCACGTGGTCCAAAAGTTTTCTTGCTATCAATCGGATTTTTCAGCAATCTTCCCTCGGCGCAGGATTCGTCACCAGGGTTTCAAGGAAAAAATTTGTTTGGTTTGTGTTTAACTGCTACTGTTTCGTGCCGTATTCTTCAACGACTAGTAAGATTTTGCGTGGAGCGCTGTTGCAGCCTTGTATTTATCACGTGACTTGGGCTGCTGATGGGATATTTATCTGTTGCCTATTAAATAAATAAATAAACAGATAAACAAATAGAATAAATAAAATAAACAAATAAATAAATACGGATTTAGACTCGTCTTTTGACAGCTTTCGAAAAGGCGCAGCAGGTCTGATCACCATTCCGGTATCTCCGTATCAGCGGAAGGAACTAATCACTGTCCAGGAAGCCACGTACCCTTGGCCGTTCGATGCCTGGCTAGTCGCGATAGATGAAGAGCCTTCATATGGGTCACGCACACCGTCGGCTGCCGCATTGAGGGATCCAGCGGAGTTCAATACTGGGGAAGATTTAGAGCCCTAGGCTTACTTATTACTGGCTGTTTACGACCTCCAGTCGCTAGGGATCTCCCAGGCGTTGTATGAAGGGGAGGGGAAGATGATCACCAAGTCCCCAGATCAGGGGCCTTGGAGCAGTATTGGCCAGGTGTTCAAACATCAGTCACATCAATACAAACATATAGCTTGGAAAATTGTATCAGGCCGCAGAGATGCGAAAAGTAGTATGGTCATCATACATGGAATTCATAATATCGAAAACAAGCGAAAAGCTTTCCACGGTCTAAAATGTAGCACAGCAACATTTGGTCAATTGTAAGGCGGTGTGGGACCATTCCGTTTGGTATTTGTTTATTTTTTTGTCCGCGCATTAATCGTAGCCAAGAAATACGTAACCTGATTTGCACTCTCTAAAGAATGGGAATTCAGTAACGGTAGACGGCACATGGCAAAGCCATCATCAAAATACATAATTGTATTCAGTTGCCGGACCCCTTCTCGCGAAGTGCGATGCGATGCCATGCGGTGCGATGCGATACCAGTACTCTTTGGCGTATTTTTTTATGGCTTCTTGCACGTATCGCCGTGAACTGCGAGTATCTGCAGAGAATTTAACCTTTCTTAACACTAACTTTGGTGCTTTTTTGGAAACGAAATTTACTTCATTTTACTACTACATCGGTTTAGCGGACCTTTTACGGCTGGAATGAACAAAGAAGGCTCAGGACCTTGCCACCATTACGACCACTGCCTGAATAATACGCAAATTGTACGTAAAGTCGAAATATTTGTCAAATTTCGCAATTCGTCGTGTATCGCGAGTGCACAGGCAGGACATAGGAAAACAAAATACCATGAGACTATAAATATTTATTACATTTCTATGTTCAGAACGGAACGTTAAAAGGATTATGAAAGACAAAAACCAGTCTTAGGTGGCCACAGCTGTGAAAAAGCTTTTGAGACCAAAAAAGCACCTGTGTAGCGGTTTTAACCCTCCAACCCTCGAACATAATGATGTAGCGCAACGCACACTTTTTGCATCTCTGTCAGGCCGCAGGAAGTTAAAGTGACAACTTATCATGGAGTTGCGGACATGTTCGTCGGGGCGAATGAATTCGTTAACGCAGGAAGCCATGCCCGAAATATGCAAAATCACATGTAGAAAGGTGATGAGTCGTCGATGTAGAAAATGGCATGTTATCGAATATTGCAAATCTTGGCATTTTCCCTTACGGTATGAGAGTACAGCGAAGCACTGCAATCACACGATCCACGCGGACGACGAAAACAACAAAATATGCCACACTCGATAGAGCAAATCCAATGAGCGAACAGTTCTGCGGTGAAAGTTTGCCGTTCCATCATAGATATGACGCAGGCCGGTGGTACCGAGCATGACGCTCTATTGGTCAGTCGCCAGCTGACCTGCTGACCAAACATCGAACGCAAAAGCAACCCGAATCCGCCTCACACAAACGCAAGATCAGCCCCCTCCCGACTAGGTTTTTAGTCACACTGCATTGTAGTGTATTGTATTGTATTATACATCATGGAGACGTCCACAGTGATAAAACACATGTCGTGGCTTATTAACCCTATTCCCGGCGGGGGAGGGGCTGAATCCGCCCCCTTCTCGGGTTTTTTGCTTGCCAATCCCAGGGTTTTTAATACAACTTCACGAAACTTGACGAATTTTGCTAGCTATTTTTCCTACGTACTGAGACGAAATTTCGGAATTCTGTTTTGCTCAGGGGCGGAACCAGGAGACATGTTTGGGAGGCACCTCAGGCCAATTTTCGCCCTGTTGAGGGTAAAAGGAAAATGACTGCCAAAGATAGCCTTTTTTAAGATAAGACTTAAAACTTCATGTGGATGTATAGCTAAATAGTTGGGCGACGTGCAAAGACCATTTTGTTTATCTGAGGTCATTTTACAAGGTCAAGTCAAGGTCAAAAGTCAAAATTTGATTTTGCAGTAATAATTTCGGTGCTATTTTTTGAAATGCCAAACCCGGAATACATATGACTTGGACGGGTGCCCTCTACTTGTGTATCACATTTCAGCTTGATATCAATTCGGGTCACAGAGTCATGACCTAAAATGTCCGTGCGCGTGCCCTATACCACAATAGCCGTAAAATGAAATTTTTGAAACAGTGAATTCCAATGAAAGAAAACGTTTACAGATAATATTAAATGCACACGAGATCATTCCAAGTAACTCCAAGGTCACTGAAGGTTATTTAAGGCCAAAGGTCACAAGTTGGTCTGAAAAGCATGTGACCATGACAGTTCCCTCTTTTTCATGTCCCTGGCACCGCCTATTCTAACATTATACAAACATTGCAATACGACTTGTACATGTTTAGCATAACATGACTAGCAGAAACCAAAAAAGTGCTTTTACCTTTTTTCTCCATTCAGTTTTTGGAAAACTAATCCTCCTGTTTTAAAACCCTGTGAATGTCTATGAATTTTCCCAAAATTTCAAATATGCGTATCAAGTGTAAAAGTCCTATCCATAATCTCTCGATTCATGACAATTTCACTGAAATCGGTTCATAAATGACAGAGTTATAAGAAGTTCAAAAGTGCCCTTCATTTCGATGTTTTAACCCCCTGTATCCACCCCTTGCAAAATTTTGAAAGTTTCTTTCTGTTAAAAATGTAGTTCACGTCATGGAAAATCGATTGCTGTTTGTTGCGATAAAATCGAATGTGTAGTTCTCGAGCTCACGGGGGGGGGGGGCGAATCCGCCCCTGCCCTGCCGGGAATCGGCTATACCGTCTAGCCCTCCGGGAATAGGGTTAAGTCCACGAGTCAACAACTGGGAAGTTAACACAGTTAAAACACGCACTCAGTCATTCATCACGTCATTGGTTCAGGAGAGAGCAAAAGTAAAGGTTGTTTATGTTACAGTGGGCCTGAGATGGGAAAGGACAGTGGCTTTGAAATGAGAAGAAGAAAAAGAAAGTGATGAAGAAGGTTGAGACCAGTGCAGGCGCGGTAAGGGAAAGTCCGCTTGCCTGCCTCTGCACGTGGGCGAGGGAGGCGGAAATGGTTGTCTCGCCGGTTGCGGCGAGCACGGGCTTCATTATTTCTGATGAAAAGCGAAGCCAAGTCCGCGGGCTCGCCACCGGAGAGCACCTCATGGGCTGGTGTCGGAGTTCTGAACGTCACCATGTCGCCCGCGGAGAGCCAACCATGGTGATACATAAGGCCGGATACGTGGTCAGATTTCTTGCGTCCAAAAATGCTTTTCGCAGCAATTTATTATTATTATTTTTTGCAGCCGACCCAGGTTCTTTTTTGACCCATTGCCGTGAGCGGCAAGGCAGTACCAGAAGTGGAGAGTACCAGGCCTGGGACGACAGTGTGCGGCGCCCGGTGCGGAAGGTGATTTCGCAGGAGTGCAAGGTCCAACAGCCAGCCCATACAGCGGTTTCTCAAGCAGCAAAGGATGCTTTCCATGAACAAAATAAGTTCCGGGGGAGATTTTTATGCCGCTGACGAGCAATGTGCGCCGTCCGCTTACTGAACCAAGTCGGCTTTTCCGATGAACAGGCTGACATCATTCGTAAACATACTGTCCAAAAGAGGGCCCGGAGATAGAGATGTACTTCCTCCCAAAAGAGTCGGTAAAGTTGACACTCCGGGTGTGACCGTGGGCGTAGGCAGAAAACCAAGAAATATCAACGCGGTACTGAACAAGTTTCAGAAGTAATTTGGAGTGATCAGTAACATCAAAGCATTCGCTGAGGTCCAGGAGGCACAGGAAAGGAATTTTGCTGCTGTCGGTGGCTGATAAGATGCGATCAGTGACAGAAATGAGGGCAGTTTCAGTAGAGTGACCTGGCCGAGATCCGTGCTGGGTACTTGAGAAAAGGCGGTTGGCTGAAAAGTATCGATACAGGTGAATTTGGAAGGTCTTCTTACAATTTTGGCTAAAGCGGGTATGACTGAGATCGGACGGAACGAAGGTGGATCAAATAGGGGCCCGGACTTGGGAATGTGGGTGACAGCAGAGTGTTTCCAGACGTAGTGAATTCATCAGCAGTCAAGGACGAATCAGCAATATGGAGAATGATGTCAGTGACTGCATCAGTGACTGCATCCAAGTGACTGCATCCATTTCGGCAGGCCAAAAATGACCTTCCGAAACTCGCCGCAAAAGACAGGTGACACTGCGAAGGTGTAGGCGCCGACACGCGGGAGACGGCATGGTAATTAAGGACAGCCCAGGGCGGCGACGTCGGCGGCCACCTCCGGGCCAACGCCGCCAAAATAGCTGTTGGACGTATCTGCCGAGACGCCTGGAGTACTGCGCGCGCCGTATTTCTTTCTGCCGGTGACATTTTGAATAGAGCGCCAAACAGAGCCAGCGACAGTTGTTCTTCGGTCAACATCAGTAAAGCACCGTGGCAAACAGCGGAACGATTGTCTCTGTTGAAGTCCTTTTAAAGGCTGGAACCACGGCCATGGGCACGCAGGGCCTCGCGGCGGCGAGCCATCAAGGACAGAGATTGTTGGGAGATTGGTGGTTGGGTTAGACTACAGATTTTCCTCGAGATAAGGGAAGCATGGTGGTCGAGCATTGGGAAGAAGACAGAAACGAAAGCAAACCAGTTGTCTGCAACAGACGTGGATGAAAATACGCCGGACTAGTCAGCATAGTAGAGATCACGGTGAAATAGGGTGGAATCAGTGTAATAGATATGGCGCTGAAAAACACACGTTGCCGCTTCACGTGGCCGAGACACAGAAATGTTAAAGTGAATGGTGTTTTGGGGACTATAATCACAGTGCAAGGTAGTACAATTAAGAACACTGCAGTCACCTCCACTCAGTAATACATCCAATAGCGAGCCGCTAGTAAAAGTTACGTCCTCGACATGTTGAGACAGATTGAAACACGAGGCAAACTCATGAAATCTGGCAGAAAGAAGTGAATCTTTCAAAAGATTACAGTGGAAGTCGCCGTAAGTAAAACAAGGGAGACCGGGGTGGGACAGAAGCACCGACTCCAGCTGGTTTTCCAGCAGGCCAAGGTCTGTCTCCAGGGCAGAGAACGAACGACGAGGGTGCCGGTACACTGCCGCTTGCACCGCTCGTCGCATGCCTATGCTGCATATTCCTCTCAGAGTCTTTATGCGAGACTCTGTTAATTACAAATGGAAGTAATTTCGCAGCAAAACTCCATTAATTTAAATTTCAGCACATGAATCCTGTCCAGGAAGTTCCGGGATTCGAACTGAGCAGCCAGGTCTAAATCATGGGACCACGAACAGATTACTGATGACGTCTTCTTGATACTGATGAGCTGGTGCGTTAATTGGTTTAGATATTAGTAAATTAACAGTGCAGTCTGATTTTACTGTGAATAGCAGCAGCGAAATTTCTCTCTGTTATTTGCAATTTCGTGATTTAACTGCTTGGGTGCAGGGTGTCTAATTGTCATTTGTGCTTTTACACGTTTTGATTTATATCGAACCGGTACTGGCTGTCTCGACAGGATTTCCTAGACTGTGTCGTGGATAATTTAGAGCGAACAGAAGTTTGGTTAATTATCATAATTATACTACTATATTATCTGAAGGTGTTTTCTCGCAGCAATCATCCACGCCGTCCGAAGCAGTTTGGCTGAAGGGATGGTGAAAGCCGCACCGGGCCATGTCCTAACCGTCCGAAGCACCGGTCCTCGCATACCCAAAAGGAGTTTTGGCATCGGAACAGGCCCGTGCCGCGATGTTGATTACGCGCGTTTAGCATGATGGCGCGATTGAAAGCCTTTTCATTCTGCAACGAAAAGCAAATTCGAATGCTCCAGGCTTCCAAACCAAGGGGGCGGCGGAACGAACAACCAAGCTATCAGCTGACGTCGAGCAGAGGCTTGATTTCCATGCTTCGCAGCGTATCATGTGGCAGTTCGGCACAGGTGATTACATTTCTTCGGAATATGTACGAGGATGGACGAAGACTCTCGATGAACCACGCTCTGACACCGTCACCACAGTGCTGGACCGCTGGATCGGCATCAACCCTGCAGGACGTTAAGTCATAAAACCGGCCGCTTTTACTGGGTCAGAGGACAAATAAAAGGCACAGTGACAAAAAAAGAAACAGATAGCAGGAGTTTTTGCTGGCATGCGTTCTTTGCACAGTCATCCGGTATTTGGCAACATTTTCGACGGGAGCCAGATGTTGCCGCTGTCTGTTGCATCTGTAGTATGTGTGGCCTTTGTGGAACGGCGAGTGCGTACCGGTGACACCCAGGAACCTTGAGCCCACACCCCAGGCAGAAAACAGCCGCTGTCGGCGGTATGTCGAGCACGCAAGTTGGGATAATCAGATCAGATACAATGAAATGTACTTGGCCTTCACCTTTGATTCACGCAGCTTAGCCAGTGGATGCGGCTTTTGATGGTCAGCGGCGACATGAAATACTTGTCATAAGGAGAATGTATTGTAAATGGGTAATGTGATTCGTTGCGATATACTTCATATTTAAAAATCGGTTAGTACAGGTAGAATGCATGTACACTGACATCTCTGATAACACGAAAACGAGAAAACATGCCTGAATCTTCCTCATTTCGCAGAAAAGTTCCATATGTCGTCAGGAACCAGTGATCCAGAACAACTTCAATGTATCAAGCCATTTAAACGAACTCATGCTCGTAGCATCTTTGAACAGTGCAACCTCTGAACGGCCAGGATGTTAATCAATGCCAATGTCACCACCCTGCCAGACCTGATGACGCCCAGACGATGTCACGGGATATTAGCACGTGCCCGGTATCTGGCCTTGCCAGCACGTCGCATTGACCTGCTCCGTTCACGGGCAGATAAGGAGACCTCATTAAGCATATACCTTATAGCGCGCCTATCGCCACGTGGTCGTCATAAGAAATGGATCTTGCGTGCTTCTCGTGTTTGCCCGCAAACACGAGAAGCACGCAAGATCCATTTTCTGCTGTCGCTCGTCGCGGAGACCCTTCGTAAAGCTAACCGACAACACGACCCTCCGAGTCAAGCGCGGGAGAGGCGGCGCCGCTTACTTTTGCCGAGGTAGATGATGCCGTTGAACTCCTGGAAGCAGGGGATGGAGACGAGGGTGGCGCGCGGCGACTCGGGCCAGCACAGGACCTCGTCCCAGGTGACGCCGCAGTGGCCGGCGCGACCGGCCGTCTCGTTGCACTGCTGGCGGCGCTGGCCGGTGGTGGCGCCGGCCGGCATCTCGGCACCGGCCGAGTCCAGCTCCTCCAGCATGGCGTGCAGCTCGTCCATCGAGGCGTCTTCCATGCCGCTGGGGAGCGTGGTGGGCTCGTCGCAGCGGCCGCCGCCGGCCAGCAGCAGCAGAGCCAGCGGCAGCAGCACGCGACAGCCCCAAGTCATCGTCAGGCTGCGGCGGCTGGCGCTGTGGCGGTCTGAAACCGAACGTGCGGCGGATGTCGGCAAAGCCAGAGCACTAAACTGAAACACCAAACAAACCCGATATCATCGGAACAGAGCATCGCTTTTCTGACTGACAAAAGATATTAATCACTAGACTCGCGTCTTGCACCGCCGCCGCAATCAAGAATGTTTTATCTACCTTCCGATGACGGGATCCCAACGCTGAGCCCTTGTTTGTGGCGTCGAACGAGACACTCAGATGAATTTCCAGCGGAGGGCCTCTGAGGTAAACGCGTCCCGCCAGCACCTCCGCCGAGAGCATCCCCGAGGGTTGCCGGTTGTTTTCCCAGGCCCCGGCCTGACCGTGAGCCTTATGGCCCAATTTGGTTCACCAATCGATTGGCGGAGAGCTCGGCGGCAGGCCTGCAGAGCCTCGATTGTGGGACGCCGGAATGGCCGGAACGGGAGGACCGGGCCCTCTCCCGCGTGCGCTGGGAGAATCAACGTTGTGAAACGATGCCATCAAAATATGACCATAAGGATAATGGAATACTAAGCATTACTGGTGAAACAAGAAAGCATGGGAGTGTGACGGGGGGAAGTAGAGGACAAGACCCCACCACTTTTATGGGAATGTAACGTAAGTCCTACGGAGAAAAAACGTTTTCCCCATTTTTTCCGGATGTTCCTACGCCCCCGCAAAGAGGCCTGAGAGAATGTGTGACTAATGACGTAATGGCTGACTGGAATGTCTGGAACACGTGCACTGATGCATGCATGAGTGAAAAAGAAGAAAAGGTTTGAAGATGTCGCAGATACTCATGAGCAACGGTGACCACACATTTGTACTCTACAAAATTGCAGCAATCATTTCAGCGAATAAGGGGAAAACATTTTGCAGCTCTGACATGCAGACATACAAACTTTTACTGAGTTTTACTTTTAGCCGGCAATTAGCTTGCGGCTATTACAAATCTTGCCGAGTTATAAAACATGAGGAAAGAGTCGTTAGCGTCGCACAATATTACCTACAATCACTCAAGTGCTCATATGTCGAATCTAGCAGGGTCAGAAAGAGCAGCATGCGAGTCAGTCCGTCGCAGAGGACACATCGAGCAGGTGCCGCCTAAGGCGACTACTGAACAGTGGCAATGGAAGCCGTGTCTAGTCGGGCGGCAAGACGCTGCCCAGAGTCGGACCTCGACAGTCGAAATGCGTCTTATACTGTTCTCGGTGCGGGACCGGTGCACATGCCAGTGATGTTCCTGACGGGTGGTCCGGTCAAGCGAGGCCCGAAAATAGCGGTCAATGATCTCCGTGACAGCGGTGAGACCCGCTGCCGGCTGCCCGTTACGGTGTGACGGACCTCTTTGTTACGCTGGTTACAAGGACGTTTTAACGCAAAATTGGTCCCCACAAATGCAGTTCAGGGGGCTTAATTTGTATACTTCTTGGATACCGTTATCACGTCTGAGACTAAAACCATCTCAACGTTTAGGAAAAACTCCAGACGAAGTATGAAAACTGCAGTTACATTCATTTTCTGTTCCTACACTTGCGATATGTACATTTACGATATGTAGTTTCTACACACTAGTGTACCATCGGTTGAAGCTAAGTGGGTACATTTAGCACATTTCAGAATGATTAACGATTCCAACTGCTGTTTATATAATGGGAAAAAGTTTTCGAGTGCAGGCAATAAAAATCTGCTGGGAAATATTTCAGAGCAAGAAGGTTCAGTCGTTAGCGTAAAAGAGACGAGGGTCATCACATGGGGCGTTTAGACGACGCTTTAGTTCTGTTGTTCTAAAACGCCCTTGTTTGTTCTGTTTCTTGAGTAGGGTGACGTCCCTGGCAGGTTGGAATACTTTGCAAGCACGACTAGCATGAATGGCCTTTTGGCTAATTCATAACGCTCATACCTAAACTCTCATACTAGAACACAAAACGTACAAATGACAATGTGATGAGCTAAGTAAAAACTCCTCGGTCGGAATTGTACACATAGAAAAACGTTGACACCGATGACTCTGATCTGCGGAGTGACCTACAACAATACCCATGGAATGCGGATTGATCGAGTATGCTGCACCAAACCATCTCACTATTGATTGTCCTGTGATGATATCGGAACTCTCTGGTTACACCCTGCTGACACCTTCTCAACTCGACTCTGACGTCAACAAGATCCTTATGACACTGCGATTATGCGGTGAAAATCTCCCCAGGTTTCTGCGACACTGTAAAGACTTCTTTGAAACACTATCCAAATGCTGCAGTATATCCTCCTGACACCCTTGGGATCTCCCCTATCACCGGAAATCTTCCGTGACACCGGAAAAATTCCACGACGATGCCTCACATATCTTGCAGCAATCCTTCACTACGCCTCTGGAATATTTCCTGCATTCTTCAGTATCTCTGTCAACGTTTAATCACTTCCACTGGAACCGATGCTTCTCCACGACGCTTTGTGCTGCCAAAAACACAATGACTCATTTTCGTCAGTTTTATTGTGGAATGTGAAATTAACATCTCCCATTGTAAACTGACATCGGCAGCATAACCCAGACAACCCCATATCATTGATTCTCATCGGCTTCACAGCACCATTTCACCGCGGTTACGTCCTTCACGTTTTCGGTCGTTGTGCTTGTTTCAGCAGTTAGGTCAGACGTGGCTAGCCAGGCAGGAACCAACATTACCTGCTGGGCCGTACTTCTGGCTGAAAACACAGAGTGCCACCGCCCGCAGCACCAGCGCCTCATCTTCGCCATTACATGTGGCGATGGCGATCTCTTCGCCGTACACGGTCGACTGCACGACACACGGCAAGGTTGCGATACTGCTGAGGAAGACGCGGCCGCCACAGCCAAGGAGCCGCTTCAGCGTTTTTGCAGCGCGACCTGAACAGAAACTCTGTCAGGCATGGCTCTACTAGACGCACGACGCTAAATGCTACCCAGCCACCAGGTCAGTGGAAAATTACTCCAGCGGTTGGGCTCAGTGGAAATGATGGTACACACTGGTGATATCAGACGGGAAAAATTTCGAGACAGTCACCCAGTTCACTCCCAGACACCAATACCTTTAAGAGGCCCCCAGTCAACATACCTAGTGGCATCATTGGGAATAATGAAGAAAAATAAACAGTTAAATATTATTCTAGATACATTGGCCTGGGCCCAGTGGGCTCGGGAGGAGTAGTTGCAATGCTTAGTAGAACAAATGCGTATTAGCTTTGGCAGCACTAGTGCATATCATCTGAAAGCAATCTTCGAAGACAGTTTGCACTATTAGTTATTTCAATTCCAAAAAGTCCATGTGTAATGTTACACCTTGTGATAACACAATTTACACGCAGTGTCCGTATAGAACATTTTGTGTAAAACTATTATCAAGCGATTGAGATTCACGAACACACATACACATTTACGTACACCACACACGTTTGCTTTTTCCATCCCACTGGTTCTGCCATACAAAGACATGGATTGACATCTAGAAAAAGGTGAAATACTCCAGGCTCAAACCGCTACATTAGCTTTAGCCTCTAATCCCAAATCTTTACCTCGAGGTTGTTCAATGATGGTAATGACGCCATCAAGCAGCTTGGCCTTTGTAACAGCTGTAGAGCCAAGAAGCCTTTCTCTCTTGGTCAGCCTCTCGAGCTCTCTCCACAGCTGCAAATACACAAGTCATGCATTTCCTGCACCTCCCATCCACACCTGAGGCTGGAGGAGATACTGGGTTGCCAGTTGCCACGAAGTATGCTACGATGATGTGCATCGTGGAAAGTGGTAGCATTGTATGTTATTTACTCGTTCCTACGTTACTAACAGATTGGGCTCGGTCAAGGTTGGACATTCCCAGTGGCACCATTGTATATTCATATATATATATATATATATATATATATATATATATATATATATATATATGAATCATATGATATATAGATATTTGAACATGGGACAGTCAATATTCGATTTTGGCCGAACCTAATCTGTTAATAAGTAACGTACAATGCCACCATTTTCCACGATTCACACCATCATGGCATATTTTGTGGGAGTTGGCCACCCGATCGTCCCTCCTCCAGCCTCAGGTGTTGACATGAGGTACAGAAAATACATAAATCACTCTCTGTCCCTCTCCGTCTCTCTCTATCTGTCTATCTATCTATTTATTTCTATCTCTCTCTCCCTCATATATATATATATATATATATATATATATATATATATATATATATATATATATTTATATATATATATATGTATATACAATGGGAGAGATGTTTATGTATATTGAGGAATGTATGTAATACTCAGGATCTCTTATAGTTTTCAGTGAGAGATGACAAGTTCACAGTCCTTAATAAAATCGACGAACATGAGTCATTGTGTTCTTGTATATGAGCTCCACATATATATTCCTGAATACGCAAATGTTTCGGGCATATATATACATACATATATATATATATATATATATATATATATATATATATATATATATAACACTTAAACCGATTACTTTTTTGCTTTCAGCGACGTGCTTGGAACTCATCTGAATATAGGCCGAAAGCAAACAGCCCAGAGGCTCTCCTTTTGATTTGTCCTCAGAATAGGACGAGGGTCTCATCCCCCGTCTCAGCAGATCCAGCCTATGGATCCAGCATTGACATAGGGATGGGTAATGTTACTGATACCAGAGCTGAGCTCGGAAGGCAATAAAGGAAGGCTCGCAAGGCAGCACATGTTACAAAAGTAATTAGATATGTGTGTTCTTCAATACAAACTGTTAGTAAACATGCGTTAAAGACACTCTGGGTTATACGATAAAGCAATCATTCAATTTTCAGCACACATAAATACTTACGAGTTTAATGCCTTCACTTGAAGCCACAGTCGCCTTCCACCTCAGCACGCTGCTGAATTCGCAATGACGTCCGCACACCGAGCCAGCGGTCAACACTGGCGGGCTGCTCACCACCTGAACACCTTAACCCTATTCCCGGAGGGCTAGACGGTATGGTCGATTCCCGGCAGGGGGCGGATTCGGCCCCCCCCCAGAGATCTCGAGAACTACACATCCGATTTTATCGCAACAAACGGCAATCGGTTTGCCATGGCGTGAACTTCATTTTTATAAAAAGAAACTTTCGAAATTTTCAAAGGTGTGGATACAGGGGGCAAAAATGTTAAAATTACAATATTTTTGGACTTCTTATAACTCAGTTCTTTATCGACCGATTTCGATGAAACTGGCATGAATCGAGACGCCATGGACAGGCTTTTACCAATGGTACACACATCTGGAATTTAAAGGAAATTCATGGGCGTTCACAGGGTTTCAAAAATAGTAGAATTAGTTTTCCAACAACTGAATGGACAAAAAAGGCAAAAACACCTTTTGGGCTTCTGCTAGTCATGTTATGCTAAAGAAGCACAAATCGCATTACAATGTTTGTATAATGTTAGCATAGGCGGTGCCAGGAACATGAAAAAGGGGGAACTGTCATGGTCACACGTTCTTCAAATCAACTTGTGACCTTTGACCTTAAATGACCTCCATTGACCTTGGAGTCACTTGAGATGATCTCGTGTGCATTTAATATTATCTGTAAACGTTTTTAATCATTTGAATTTACTCTATTTCAGAAATTTCATTTTATGGCTATTACGATATAGGGTTCGCGCATTTATGTTTCAGGCCATAGCTCCGTGACCCGACCTGATATCAAGCTGAAACTTGATGCACAAGTAGAGGACACCTTTTCACGCCATATATACTCCGGCTTTGGCACTGGAAAAATGGCGCCGAAATTATTGCGATAGAATTAAATTTTGACTTATGACCTTGACCTGACTTTGTAAACTGACCTCAGATAAACAAAATTCTATCTGCACATTGCCCAACTACTTAGCTATATATCCATATAAAGTTTTAAGTTCTGTCTTAAAAACACTGTTTTTGGCAGACATTTTCTTTTTATCCTCAAGATGGCGAAAAATGGCCTGAAGTGCCTCCTAAAAACGTTGCCTGGCTCCGCCCCTGAGCAGAACAGAATTTTGAAATTTTGTGACGGCACGTAGAAAGAATAGCTAGGAAAAGTCACAAGCTTCGCGAAGCTGCGTTAAAAACCCTGGCAAGCAAAAAACCCGAGGGGGGCGGATTCCGCCCCCCTGCCGGGAATAGGGTTAAGCACATGCCTAAAATCCTTTGCAGCATGACTCTTAAAACTACTTAAAACTCTTAAAACTAAAAAAACTCTTAAAACTTAAAACTCTTAAAACTAACTTAAAACTAAAATTAAAGTTACCAGCCACTGAGTTAAAGCAGGTGATGACGCTATCTCAGCACCCATTTCTTGGCGGAAGTTTCAGTAGCTTCAATTGCCTCCATCACAAGGCGAAAACCTCGTCACAAAAGTCCTGCATATTGAACGTTCTGTAAATGAAAAAAGTGCAACAGTGACGCAAGTAATTTGAACTTAACAATTCATACCTTACGGGTCGTCTGTGTGTATTTTGCTGAAATGCTATAAATGTGGGGTGTATACATGGTCTCAAGGTAGAATTCCGTCACTATTAAAGCGCTGTGGTGACAACATCTTGATATTAACGTGCAGTTTCAGTGCGGTGATTGGGTTCCGAAACACCATCAACGCACGGCAACACGCATACAAAACGCTGCTGTGTATTAACAAAACGCATTGATGGTGTTCTTTGGGAGCTTAACCAGCGCTGCTGCCGAACTTGTTACGCCAGCCTGCGATGCTGGGAAGGACTGACTTGGTTACCTGGAAAAAATTGAGTGTTAAAATTTCTGTCTGTATACTGGTAGCACGCGCAAAAGCATCGCCAATATCGGCGTTAACCAACCTCATGCCAGGTTCCCAAAGTAGATTCCTCCGTCTCTGGGTTTTCGGCATCAAGCGCGACTAAATGTTACCTTGGCTAACACAGAATCCCTGACTTCATCTGCCATCGGAGATAAGGCCATCCATTAATTTCGGTGAAGGTGCATTGGTTCAAATTATCGCTAAGCTGCCAGATTGCCCCGTGTTCCCAACCTTGCTATCTTATGCAACAGATCCTGAACTTGGCGGATTTCAATGAGATGCTATAGCACATATAAACATGGGCGGCGCCACCATGGGGTAAGTGGAGTGCCAGAACCCCACAGTCATTTGACTGTGGCGTACTGCCTACACCCAGTACCCGACAAAAGTCGTAGCTCGTAAGGTGACATATCGTGGTCAAGTATACGACTCGTTCTTAGACGTTTGGAATGAGAAGAAAATCGTGTATTTTGTCCGATACAGTCCCAGCCCGACTTCAATAGAGATCTGAAATCCAACGCATGATATGGCAAAATTCTTTGGCGTCATTTTGTCCATGAAATTTAACTTCGGATAATTTGTGTTAAGGTTGAGATCATGAAAATTTGGTTGTTTCTCGGAGGAAGAGGCGAATTCCAAAACTTGTAAGAACACCTAGTGGAGAGCGAAGGATCCGGTTTATTTTTTCGTAAAACGCAAAATTTTCCGTATGATGATTAACAATTTTATCATTATTCCGGCCAGACAAACGACAAGTCTTTCTATTGCAAAGATCATAAATCGTAAAATGAAGTGGCCCAAATCCGATGAGAGACCCAGTTTTAAGTCGTAGACCAAGTCGTATTAAGGGGGACGGGGGTTCCTTTCAAGAGCTCATCGTCTGGCCTGTGCCTCTGGTAGTACCCCATATAGTATATATATATAAAATATGGTATATATATACATATAGTATATAGAAAGCGTATTAAGGGGGACGGGGGTTCCTTTCAAGAGCTCATCGTCTGGCCTGTGCCTCTGGTAGTACCCCATAGTTAAAATCCGCGGCGGCCGCCACTGCGGGACATTCTATAATATCATGAAAAACTCTGAGATGGATGGTGGTATTTCACTTCAAAGAAAGTTTGGCTCTGGCAGAAAAGCGAAGACGATGAGTAGCAGTTTACGCAAACGCCTCATTCAGCAGGCAAAGAACAAGGTCAGCGTCTCGACTCGAAAATTGGCCCAAAGGTTTGGGATTTCTCAAGCTTACGTGACAAAAATACTAAAGAAGGAAGGTGTGACCTGAAAAAATGAAAACCGCCCCAGAACTAACAGCAAAGCAGGCGGAAACCCAAAAAGAGCCTACAAAAGCTGGCCACTACCTAATATCAGCCGTCAACCGCTGAGGGGTCGTGATGGACGATGCGTGATACTTTACCCATAAAGGAGGCAACATTCCCGAAAATCTGTTTCTATACATCTGACGACATCGCAGATGTGCAGATGTGATGACCTCACCAATGTCCCACGAAAAGTTTGCTTCTGCTCTACGAGCAAGCTTCCAAGGAAGATCGTGGTGTGGCTTGCCCTCAGCCCGCGCGGTTCGTCACCATTGTTTCTATGCAAAAGTCGAGGTGCGCTAGATGATAAAAATTACCGCAAGGAGCATGTGGCAGAGAGACTGGTCCTATTCATCGACTCGAAGCATATGAGGGGAAGAGACTTTTCTCTTCTGGCCGGACCTGGCTGCCTGTCACTACGCCCAAAAACCGCAAGAGCTGCGGACGGAGGACGGGATGTGAGAGAATCAGGTAATATCGGACGCCTATCTAAAGTCGGTTGTAGTTAATTTTCAGACAGGCGCAAGTCAACCAAAGGCTATTCAAATGAAAGACCAACCTCAAGTCTAAAATGTGATCACTTTAATTGCTGCTGTGAGCATTCGTTTAGCTGCAAACATTTTTGTAAAATACATTTTGAGCCTGTGTAATTTCGGACGCCGCTCGGCAATTTCAGACGGCCGTCCAAATTTGCTCGATCCATGTCTGATACGAGCGCTTGCCGCGTCACCGCTGCTGTTGCTGCAGTTCGGCACCCGAACTTTGCCCGGTCGATTTGTTGTAATACTTCTTCCAGCCGGCCAGTTCTTACGTGCTACTGCGCATTTCTAACAAAAAATTGTTTTCATGAAAATGCATTTCGTTGCACATATTAAAGCACAAGCTTCGGGTACTCGGGTATTATCGGACGATGTCCAATATCACCAGAAAGGCAGTGCCTTAGAAGGTGCGGCATGATGGCAAGGCAGACGGTTTCAGCCATTTGCAGCCATTTTTAAAATGAAGTAAATGCACAAATAAAGTGTGATATGGTAATTGCACACACGCCTCCTTGTGGATTGTTCAAAGCCAAGTAACAGAAAAAAGGAGATTTTAAATACAGAAACAGTGAATTCAAGGGTAAAAATATTCACCTGAGGCCTGCAGTTCTTGTTATGCGCGACGCCAGCCATTTGCAGCCATTTTTAAAATGAAGTAAATGCACAAATAAAGTGTGATATGGTAATTGCACACACGCCTACTTGTGGATTGTTCAAAGCCAGGCGACAGAAAAAAGGAGATTTTAAATACAGAAACAGTGAATTCAAGGGTAAAAATATTCGCCTGAGACCTGCAGTTCCTGTTATGCGCGACGCGGTAAAAGGGTCCTCGGATCCTCGCCAATTCCAAAAAAATAAAAAATAAAAATAATATTTGGACGTGAGTCTAATTGTGGCGAAAAAATGATGGTTGTCCGAAATTACCTACTGTCCGATATTACCGACCACAACGCACACACGAGGAGTTTTATATCTATCAGATAGTGCTCCAACACAAGCTAAAAAAAATTAGAACCACCTAACAAAAAATGGCACCACGTAGAAAAAATCATCAGGTGCCACGTAGACAGGACTTTCTAATAGGGTCTCGAAACATTTTACTTTTTAATAGTCAATAAATTGACTTCGGATACATTTTAACATTTACACTACACAGATTACACTGTACATCAAGGCAACCAAGTTCCTGCATTGTATCGCTAGGGAGACAAGCAAATAACCTGCTGGAATAGGCACACACAAAGTAGACACAGTTCTTGAAATCATGATATGTTTCATAATAACATCGTCAATATAATCTTAACATCCTCTTGAATATAATAATTTTCATAAAAACATCTTGTTGAGCTGGCAGCCCGAAGGGAGCAGCGATATGTGAAACTTGAGTTAGGCTTGTATGTCTTAGTGTGGCTCTAGGAAGTTTGACGCTTATTCTAGAATCTTACGAAAATTGCTTTTGAAAGAAAGGGTCTTAGGACTGTCAGAATTGGTGCTCCACACCTGCGTTTGAAGTTCCTGAAGTCTGAAATTTTGAGAACGGATTTTGATTTGGCTGCCATCCAGAATCTCCGCATTCCCTCTGCCATTGCATAATGGAATTTAGGTAAGTTGCTGCCTGGCAATGTATATATCGGCATACTGGCTATCCTAGGCGGCTAATGCAATAACAACCGCGTCACGTTAATATTCCGTGCAACTTTTCACGTTTTCAAAGAAAAAAAGGACGAATGAATCAGCTCTACGGAATTCAGTCTTGTCTTTTTGTACCATCGAGCGCCATTCAGTTCAACATAAGCACTGCTATCCTCACATTACGACTGCTAAATTCAAACATCATATATTGTTTCCAAAGAAGCTTGGCTTCAGATTTCTAATGGTCTTGCTAGAATGTTAGAAGCCGCAAATAGTAAACGCACGCACGCAGATTTTTCCTTGGCCGTTTTCACTTTTTTTGTAACCGGTTTTATGAAGCATCAGAAGGCAGAATCAGACAACCATTCATATACTCATCCACCAGCGTAGCTCGGGGCTGCGGGGGGACGGCCACCCTAAGGCTCACATCTGTTGTGAAAACCATTGCACATCGTCTTCCTAGCAGGCGATTTTCGTATGATTTAGTTCACAATGAGCTCCTCCCCTTGATTTACGTACAGAAGAACTACTAGAATTTTCCTCAAAGAGAACGCCAATGTCTTCAAACGCCTCTCCACTCCGTCTCCTTCGAAAATTGTGTACACTGGAGGTATCAATCTAGAGAATTTCCGGGACCGGTAAAGACCAGTGACGAATCAACCACGACAAGAACCCGGCCTAGGCACATTTTTGTGTTTTTTTTTACGGACGTTAATGATAAAATAAAGAAGCCTGGGCCAATGTTCCACAAGCGGCCCGGCTTAGGCCCAGTTGAGCCAAAACTGGGCTTTTGGCTGGGCCTGCTGGGCCCTGATTTTCACACCACTAACGTAGAGTGTGGACCACTTGACGTAGGGTAGTGGCGACGTTTCTTCCTGAATTCCATGTATGGGTGGAAGGTAGTGGTGTCAAAACCAGGACCCGGAAGGCCCAGCCAAAAAATCCAGGTCGGGCTCGGCCGGCCCCAAACCGGGCCCATGTTGGGAAATTTGCCCAAAACACTTCATTTTCCCATCGATGCCGCTCAAAAAAGCTGGGTCTGGACCGAGTCTTACCGTGGGACGGTTGGTTCCCCTTCCGCACCATTCCGGGAAATTCTCCAAGATTGACCCCTTGTGTGAGGCTCCCAACATTCAGTGCACTCCCCCCGACCGAGCACTGAACAAAGGCCAGGCAGTATGTGCGGCGGCAGTTTTAACCTTTAGATAAGAACTCAGTTCGGCGCCACACGTTGGAGATGCTCCGAGCCGGCGCTGACCTCTGTAGTGGCTGAGCCTGCAGATTTACCGATCACTTCCTCGCAGCTCGCTTCCTGGCCGCGCTGAGGTTGCCCCTGGCAGCCGCACGTTCCGCTGGCTCCAAGCCAAGGGTCATGAGGTAACATACAGTATGCCACCGTGGCAAACTGGGAGGCCATTCGGGACCCCTGGACGAGATCACGAACGGCCCTAACGAAAGGCCCGAACGAACGCAAAACCGGAGACGTGCAGCATCACGCGCGCGCGGATTTCTTGCACGACCTCGACTTTTGGTATTCTGTAAACCTCGCTCTGCTGGTGGTCCAAATGACCACACCGATGGTTACGGCTATCCAGGCCGAACAGCTAACAGAGGCGGTCAGCTTGGACTATGTCAGGGACGGATCCAGCAGTTCCGGTTGCGGGGGGGGGACAAACAAGAGTCCGGCGTATCGATTATGCATGCTAGGTCAGCAATTCGTTGACCGAGGCGAAGACGCTGGCCGTGGGTTGGTTCAAAGTGTTCAGCGACTTCAAATTGTGGTTGAGTAGTAATGACCATGTCTTGGGGGGGGGGGCAAATGGCTGTTTGCCCCCCCAATCGCGGTTGGGGGGCCATGGCCGATATTGCCCTCCCTCTGGATCCGCCAGTGAACCAGGCGAGGGTTCTGTGGCGAGCAGAGAACGGCAGTCGCCATCGCTTCGAGGAGTTTTGGCCTGACACGCTGTAGAGGGCCAACAAACCGCAAATTGGTGAGTCCCGGCCGACGAAGAGAACGCACCCTCCATGACGACTGGATGAAGGCGCCGAGCCTCACCGCACGGCAACGTCAAGAACGAATGCCGGCGCTTATATCTGAAGATCATGGGCAGCCTGGGAAACGCCCTGGATAAAAGGGATTTGATCGGCGACAAGGTCCTGGCTGGGTCCGAACTGGCACTGACCACTGGCGACCTCGCTGCAGCCGAACGCACTGCGGCCCACTTCAGTCTGGATTTGGACCGGCTGAAGCCCCGCGTGCAGATGCTGCAGGATCATTGTGGTGGGCCGCAGGCCTTCGAAACGCTTCACGACACCACCCCAGTTTTCAAGGAGTCAGGGAGTCGGTGGGCCATGCTGTCGAAATGCTTAAACTTCTTCGTCTCCTCCTCACCATTCCGGCTTCAGCATACACCGCGGAGAGAAGTTTCAGCATACTGTGTCGTCTAAAATCATACCTGAGGTCGGCCATGACACAGCTGTGCCACCATTGCCCACTCCCATCACGGTGAAGACGTCAGGGCCTTCTCTGGGAGTTTGCTGGAGCGACTCCACAACGAGTGAACGCGTGTGGTATTTTTTTAATATGTTTTAGAGGATGGGAACGAAGCCGAATGTGGGCCCTACGCTTGCTCGTGACATGTACCGTTCTTGCGGTTGTCGCCGCCTCATTCAAGCAGCTGTACTGTTCCTTGGCTGCCTCCTGATCCAAACCTCGGTACCGCTCCTGTGGCTGCCAGTCCCGCCTGATCCAGACCTCGGCACGGCTCCTGTGGCTGCCGTTTGATCCAGACCTTGGCACCGCTCCCGTTTGATCCAGACCTCGTCACCGCTCCCGTGGCTGTCGCGTTATCCAGGCCTCGACACCGTTCCTGTGATGTCGTCTCTGATATCCGAGTGGCCCAGCCGCTGAATCTATTCCGGTTCGGTGATCGATAGCCCGCTGGAACAGTGACAGGCAGGAGAGTTTCAGACTAAGCCCTTACGGGCCATTAGCGCCCCTAACCTGGGAGTGTATGTTGAACTGTACGCGAAATCTGCCAAAACATTACGTCCAGGACCACGGGCAAAGCGTCTCCAAAAACCACTGCCACAGGCACAGAGTTTGGGGGAATTTTAGAGCTCAGCAGTTAATTTGCTAACATGCTAAAAAATACTTAATAATGTCAAATAAGGCTGTTGCCCACCATCACAGACCTAATGTGAAGTCTGAAAATGATTGGGAGGCTGGACCTTCAGAAACATACCCGAAGCTGAACTTATGTAAAAACGAATATTGAAATGGAAGTACTAAAATGTATCCAATGTCCTACTCAGTATTCTTCCTTAGCACTCCCTGCCGTTTCTCCTTAGTCCTAAGCTTTGAGGCTGGGTAAACATGACTGGGCAGATGAATCGAGCCACTGCGACCACGGCGAAATGCATCCCAAATGTTCATTTTTTCCTATGCTATCTATTGCTTATACCCGGCCCAACACTGAACATCCGACACCGTCTTAAGAACCGGGCTCATCATGTAGCATTGCATTGACATCTCTAACGTCTTTCGTGCCCGTTAAGGCGACTTCCCCACGCCCTGCACAAATCATTAGACCCAGAACATTAGCTTCAAAGCCAGTTAGAGTTAACTGCCCCGTTTTGTAACTGACAGGGTGTGACGGCAAAGGACAGTTATGATTGTTCAACCCGTTGAGGAGGATGAAGGGTTACAGTTAATAAGTCACGCGGCATCACTGTAACGTTTAGCGTATTACATAAAAATCAAACTCTCTGGTATTGGAAACTAAAATGGTTCAAATGCCTTGAATTTTCTTTTTTTGGGGGAGGGGGTAGTCTGAAAATAACATCACCTGAGATTTTTCAAAAAACTCCACCCATGACAGTGCGTGCGATATGCTGCACACGCGGAGGCTATGAACTGAATCCATCCATATACTGAATGGATATGCTGAGTGCGAGTGTTCATTTGCACCATCTGCAATTTTCGTGTATGGGATGGCAATACATGGCTGTCTATGCGCACCTCAATTTTATGCCAAATTTTAGCGCTTGCCCGTTAATTACCTGTCGACAGATTAAAACTGTTAGGACGTACAAGGGCTGCAAAGCCCGGTGTTATCTTTTCGCAGCCAATAATCAGCGCTTCGCAATCCGCCCAGTCGCTCTGGCCATGACAGCCGGCACGTGTCGTGCGCGAGGAATGTCTGCTGTAATCAGCACATCGCACAATATGCAGGAGTGATTTTCGCAAGGCATGTCGACCCTGGAAGAACCGGATGGTTTTGAAAACCCGGACCTATTCGGTGCCGAACCTATTGCCAGCGCCAATGCCGTTCAGCCCCCGAAAGAGACGACAGGGTCCGCGAGACGCACGGTTCTCAGAGCGTCAGCGCGCCGCCATTCCTCCATGCACCTGACAATCTGACACGTCGACTCAGACCTGGACGTGCTGCTCGGCCGTCAGGTTAATCTTAAACCAACGCCAGAGGCGGAGAGGCTGCAGGCCCCATAATTCTGTCTCGACACTATAGCACGACCTACATCCGCAGCTGCTAGATCCGATCCTCTTCGTTTCCGCAGTATACACGTGCAGCAGTTCGAGACAACGTCTTTTTACCATCGGCGCTGCCACTGTGAGGTACGTGGGGTGCCAGCACCTTACAGCCATTTGGTTGTGGGGAACTGCCTATACCCAGTGCCCAGCATTAAACGTTATTTGTGAGGTGAAATACTGTGGCGAAGCATATGACTGGCTCTTACGTTTCTGGGATGAGAAAGAAAATTATGAAGCTTTTTCGCAAATTAAAGCATTTTGGTAGCTAAGACATTTCATTGAAACTGGCTGGTGTGCGGTGATCATCAGTCCGACTTCGATAGACATTTGAAATCCAGTGTATAGTCAAGCCAAATTTTATCACGCCATTTTGCCTAACTTCGGATTTACTGTGACAAAGTTTGTTTTAATCAACGAGATCATGGAAATCTGGCTGTTGCTCGGAGGAGCAAACCAAAGTCCGAAACTCGCGAGAACATGCAGTGGAGAGCGAAGAAAGCGGTTTGTTTTGTTATGTACAACGTGAAAATTTTCCGTAGGGTGATTACCAATTTTACGGTCATTTCGGCCAGACAAACGACAACTTTTTGATGGTAAAAGTCGTGAATCGTAAAATGAAGCGGCCCAAATCCGGGGAGAAGTCCAGTTCGGAGGGGACGGCTTGGGCCTCCTAAGAGCTCATCGTCTGGGCTGCGCCCCTGGTAGTACCGCGCATTAAAAAAGAAATCCGTGACGCCGCCCCTGCATATGAAGCGAATTTTTCAGAGCTCGGAAACACGTGGACATTTATGGTTTTGATGACCTACTTACCGAAACGTCATGCGTCAGCATAATGACGTCAGAACTGAGAGGGAGAGGCAGAACAGGAAAGGACAAAGAGAAGAACATCTGCAGCCATGTCTTTTTTGCTCCGGACGCCTAATTTCGTCAGCTATTTTCGTTCCGTCCTGCTAACACGCTACCTGTTTTGGCCCTGAAGTCGAACTCATGCGACCGCCGAAAATGTTCATCTCGTCACATGTCTTGTGTCCTTGACATGACATCCACTACTTGGGCCATACAATGCAGCTTCGGCTCAAAGAAACCCTCAGTAATCCTGGACGTCGGCACTCTCGGCTTGTCTGCAATAGGAGGGGTGCCAGGGCGGTTTGTCGACAAAATGATGGTAAGACGTACATGTCAGCCTTGTATGATTCGTCTGGCGCTTCTAGCATGATCAGATATATCTGATTCTGCGCAAAAATTAAGGACGACAGGGTGTATGTTCGGCACGTCGAGAGTTCACCGTCCTGTCACATTTCACTGCGACCGAAGAGAATACCGAAAGGCTTGATTTGATGTGGCTCAGATGATTCGCCATTTCCAAAGACATGCCCTCGAAAAAATATGGCGAGTCATCCACCACTTGTGTACTACCAAACACCTTCCACCAATGTGATACATGCTACAAATGGCACACCCTTTCCGTCCAAAGGTCGCCAACAGCCGTCACACGTATTCGGGCTTTGTGCTAACCGCTTTCCGGCTGTCATCCACCATTGCCATTCGTAACACATCCTTTAGACGACTGACGTCCTTCATGAATATCTCACGGAATTTTTGTAGGGCAAGCCATGTCGTGTTTGTCCTGTGATGTGGAGGGCATGCGTAAAGACTCGAGACAATTAAAAGAGCAAGGGTTAGACAACTACGAGCAAAGCCTCACTCAAAAGACGAAGATGACAGAAACTTCCTGGATTTCTATGCGTAAGTACATGGCAAATCACCACGAGCAGTTCGTCCATCCTCTAGCGGCACTGATGTCCCACACCCACACCGCCACGTCGATACGCACGTGACCCCACGGCACCCGCTGCCGCGCCGCCGGCGGCCGCCTACCTGCGGCAGTGCGTGCGGTGTCGCCGGTCCGCGCGCGCCCGTCCGCTCCGACGCACTGTCCTGCCGTCGATGGCGACGCGGCGCCTCGAGCGCGACGCGCCGAGACGACGGCGGCGGCGGCCGGCAGGGGGCCGTCGGGGGTGCCGCCGGCCGCCGGCCGAGGCCGGAGCGGAGCCGCCGCCGCGGCCCGCGAGGACGCTGTAAATCAGCGCTCTGGCAGCTCTGGCAGCCCTTGCAGCGGCGCGGTCCGCTGTCGGCAGCGACGTGCCTGGTGGAGCTTTCTGTCAGACCGGCGAAAGCTCTCCTGGACGCTTTCAAGACGGATGGGGACGCACCAGCAGGGCTCGTCCGTTGTGGGCTGTTCGGGAATGAGGGAGGATGCTGGAGGACGAGTTAGGGCCACATCACAGTGGCCAGGGTCGCAGTGGTGTTTGGCATTTTGGGGCGGCCAGATTATTCGGGAGTCCTATTGGCGATGCTGATACTGTGGACTGCGGACCTCTGTGCACACTGTTGACATTTTCCTCTTTTTGCCACTGGCTTTTTCCGTGCAGACTGTTTTTGTTTTGCTTTGTTTTTTTTTACTTGCTGGTCATTCATTCATTCATCACCATGAATTCGAACATAAGTGAGTCCCATTATCAAAGCGTAGGTTGGATTCTCGGAGAGCCCGCTGAATGATGGTGTACGGCATTCTTGTAGATCTGCTTGGTAGTTTTTGGCCCGCATGCCGTATAGTGTAACGTGGGGCTCTTAGAAAAGCCGCGGAATCAGCAGTCGTTTCGGCCATGAGCCCTCTTCAGTGCTTCTTCACTGAAAAAGCACTAACGAGGGCTCATGGCCTAAACGAATGCCGATTCCCTGGCTTTTCTAGGAACCCCAAACCACAGTACACGGCATACAGGCCAACAACCACCAAATAAACGAGTCCCCTCATCTTTCTGAAAAATCCGCTTGGCTTTTGCTCCTATAAGACCAAATCTATTAGAATAAAACAAATGAGACTTAGCGAGCCACCAAGTTTAGGTGGTTTTCCCGTTGGAATAAGTCCTTCGTCTGGTATGTGAATGGTGTCATGGCGCCCAGCAACAGGAAACCAATAGATCAGAGCAATCAAAGCCCCATCTGTCATGCGAAGAGGGTGATTACTTATAGAACTGTTCTTAAACCATCAGTGATGATGCATTCGACACCGCTGAAAACAACCTATTGTCTATTTGAATTAGAAAGTAGTGCAGCTCGAAAAATAGCAAAAACATTAACATCTTCATTTCTTCATGACCTCACTTGGGTGGTGATAACCTGCAAGGCCGTGGAGGGGTGCGGGAGTTGCGGATATTTTTCACATGCCGAGAAAGACAAGATATATCGAAATACCCGCTGCTAACTTTTATACGGCCTGCAAAAAACGTGGAAAATCTCACATTCTCATGGTTACAATATTCTCTAGAAGGTAATCGAAACCAGGAAAACAAAGTCGTGCTTAAAGTTAGCCTTACGGGGAGCTGAACGGTGCATTAGCTCTTCACAGCAAGCTAACTTTCAAAGATCTTCGCGTACATCCATCCTCGTCTTTCAGCAGAAGTTTCTGGAAACAATGCCTTTGTATCATTGGGCATTGACATTCTTCTATGAAGCTACTTCATACAGCGTAGTGCAGTCCTCAAGCTAAATAAGTTTAAACATATATGTTGGAATCATGAAACAATAGCCCTATTCACGGCAGAGGTATTGTGAAAAGTCCAACAGATTAATTTTTGTATGGATTTGGACAAAAGTAAATACAACCGCTTCACCGAGTCCGACAGTTCAGATGTTTCCACAAGTACGGTAGAACGAAAAGCCCGATGGAAAACTCATTCGTACAGGCAAATGCTGCATACCAGGGAAAAATAAAGATATCATTGTGTAAGCGTAATATTTTTGCGACTGACGCTGTGTCGTTCCCTGTCTCAACGTTTTTCGTCAGTCTGTTTGAAAGAGCCCGCTTTCTTGAATCGGACAGTTTGGCTGTTTTTACAATGGTGAGTTAGTCGAAAGTCCAATGGATGGTTGCTTCGAACAGACAAATCAGGACGTTAGGACAGAAAATAAGTACACTTCGGTGCTAGTGCGTTTCTATTCCGTTACTATTCCGTAATCCGTAATTATAATGATCATAGTACCTTTTGTTTCGCTCCCAAACACGTTACATCGGACTATTTCCAATAGTTGCAGAGGCCTCTAAATTGTGAGACATTGACAAGCAATCTTCCTCACGGTATTGTCATAAATTTTCAGTAGCAAATGCACAACGGGTTCGTTTGCGTGTGTCCACACTATATGACATTCCAGATTCTACTACATTCTACTACATTTTACTACTGCATCTACTGCATTCTACCACAGACCGAAGCTTTTCTTAGAAAAATATATCAGTTCGCATTATCCAATATTTTCAGATAGACGGAACAGTGAGGCAAGGTTTGTGCAGTGTCAATGCAACCTATTTTTAGCAATCGGTTCTCAAAACATACGAAAAGAAAACATATTTGCAGTCTGACTATTTAACCGTGGTAATGCGCCGTCGTGAAAACGGCCAACAAGTCTGGAAAACTATTTTCTCTTTCATGCATGGGATACACTTTTACAGTTAAGTTGGGAATTTTACTGCTCAGCTTAAAACATTTTCCTGATGACATATGCATAATGCTTGAAAACATACGCCTGCGAAAACACACGTAAATCTTTTGCAAACTTCCGAAAAATCATGCATCAGAGTTGTGCTGTCCAAAAGTGGTAGTGGCTGCGCGAAATGAAGAAGTAAAAAGTCTGCTGAAAAGCTAAAACATTGAGCTGATCAAAGCCAGAAATTGTCTTAGTGTTACTATCAATTACTGCGACAGCAACACGATGAGGACCATGGTTTTTGTTGTCTCACTGGCTTGCTCAGTAAAGGCTTATCTTTCAAGTGCCTGAGGGCATTAAAAAAATGGCCGATCGGCATGGTGTGACCAAAAAATTAGGTCTGTCTTGAAGATCAAAGATCTCTTCAACTTACACATGCGACGCCAGATACATACTTGTAAAATCCACTGGCTAGGTTGAATGAAGCTGACACTTAACACTCGTACGGGTGGTCTGTCAAATATAATGCGCTCGGGTGTCAGTTTGATCCCCTAAGATCTCGAAAACTAGAGGGGCCACCACCAAATTCGCAGCGTGGATGCAACTCTAAAGGAGCCCTTCTGTGTAGAAGTTCGATATTTCTAGGGTGTGTCCTTCGGGGTTAAATAAGGTCAAAAATGGTCAAATTTGATGCGGGTCACCAGACGTTCGCTTATACCGCGAAAGCCGTTCGTCAGAACGCCGAGAGGTATGATCCATTTTTGTAGGTCACACAGAATTGCAATAGATGGTATATAATTTGAAATGCTTGGGTCAGTACTCATGCTTGGATAAGTGCTTCAGCACAACTTAACACACATTGGTATAATTTCACAAAATGTCGGGGTAAATTCTGGCGCTGAATTCAAATTTGGCGCCCAAAGATATCCCACGGATCAAATTTCTGCCACCGTGGCCATCCAAGGTCTTCTGAGGTCAACCTTACTCACTGACCTAAAATGGCCGCGGAAAAATGAAAATCGTGAAAATGTTCCCATCAGAACAAAGTACCGTCATCCGGGACAATTTTGCCACGAAAAGATTTAGCAGTCACAAGTAAAAACTTCATTCCGTCCTCCATCGTCGTCAGAGTAGCATGCGGTCGCGGAATGCTACACCGAAGGCAAAGCCCACCTGATCCATTTCTTTTTTACACCTATTTACACCAGTGTGTACCATACCTAGGTAATGTTGGGCGCTAGATTCGAAATAAGCGTCAAATTATACCATAGAGAGCAAGCTGTTGCATAGTTGGTGTTGTTGTTCCAGGGTCAATAAAGTTCATCCTTGGTAAGTGATCTGAGATGACATAGAGGAGACCAAAACGACCGAAATGTGTGTTAAGTCATCCCTGACATTGTTTTGTACCATCTCAGCCTTGAATAAGGCGTTGAACAACAAACTGGTGGCGTTTCATTGTTTGCCCTCCACAGAAAACGGGTGGCCGCGAATACATTTTTGGTCATCTCTCCGTAAGCTGACCTAATATCGACCTGAATCTTCGTACACCGATAGAAGATGAAATGGCCTTTTAAGTATGTTCGATTTCCTGGCTGAGATGATAACGACAGAAACTCTATGTTGGGAAGTAATTTTTTCGACCCATGACCTCGATCTCACCTCATGACCTGACCCCAGATCGACCATTAAAACTGTGTTCGTTTTGACTTGCGCTTGCCTG
Organism: Capitulum mitella; assembly: GCA_030062745.1. Lineage (NCBI taxonomy): Eukaryota > Metazoa > Arthropoda > Thecostraca > Pollicipedomorpha > Pollicipedidae > Capitulum > Capitulum mitella. Next base: position 17,520,747 of record CP099844.1, on the reverse strand, counting down.
GTGACCCTGAAAAACCTTGATATCTTTTTTAACACCAAAAAGATCCGCCATGCAATTTTGTACATTTATGCCGAATTTTGTATGGCTGCGCCAACACCGTTTGGGACCTGTTCCGGAAAACCTCGGGGGGAGGGGGTCAAAATGACCGTGATAAACTATTGAACTTCCTTTTGGACGTTATACGCGGTATCTTAACAACGTGCTGACACCATTGCTGCTCCTCATCGTGGTATACATGATCAGCTAGAGCTCTGGTCGTTTCATTCCGTCTCGAGTTAGGGTGAATAGGGCTTTGATACAGGTGAACATCGGAAAATACACATAGCAGTTAGGCAAGCTCGTGTCCTCTTAGTTTTGTGGAATCAGATGCATATAATAATATCGAAACCTGGCTTGTTTTTATTATGTTCGTTTTCGTGATGGTCCGCATGTGATCCACGTGTTATCCACACCCACTTTTGTGACAAAGCGCAGAGTACGAGGCTGCTTTAGCTGCGGGTTTCATTTTGTGTTGTATCATTTCTTATGTACGCCCATTTCGCACAATGCATGAATTCTCTGTAGAGCAATACCCTTTCAGGATACGCTGTCTCAGTGTGCCATGTATAACTGTATGTCTCAACCCAATGTGTCATATATCATTCGTAACTGAATTGAAGGCACCCAGAGCCCTTTCACACACAAACACACAAAAATTGTCAATTTTTTCATTGTCAATTGGCAATTGTCAATCTGTACGGTTTGGCACAGCGCGCTTTACATGCACATAACACGCTTGTGGCCGGGACTGGAGGTGGAGGTGCAGTGTCCAGTGTCCAGTGTCGTGCAGTGTACAGTGTCCAGTGTGCTCCTGTGTCGCCTAACGGTGGTTCTCTGAAGGACGTCTCCTGAGAGAGGCATCTGTTCCGCAGTCTGACGGTGATCCGCTGAAGGACGTCTCCTGAGAGAGGCATCTGTTCCGCAGTCTGACGGTGATCCGCTGAAGGACGTCTCCTGAGAGAGGCATCTGTTCCGCAGTCTGACGGTGGTCCATTGAAGGACGTCTCCTGAGAGAGACATCTGTTCCGCAGTCTGACGGTGGTCCGCTGAAGGACGTTTCCTGAGAGAGGCATCTGATCAGCATCCTGGGCGGGGATCGTAGGCCAAATCTGCGTGGGTCCTTCGCGGCGATAGCCCTCTGCAGCACTCGATTTAAAGAATGCATTGCATTCAGCGTTCATCGTCTGATTAACTTTTATGCGATCTTTTTCCGCCGCACCATAGAGTGGTGATCTGTATTGCCTACAGAATTTGGGACTGGTCACGTTTGGCAACAGGCGCAACATCGGTTGTCTATCCAGATATACAGAGAGGTAGATGCGGCGCTTCAGCTTCGGGCACTAACAGGCTGCAGTTGTAACATGACGCACATCGTAAGACGTTTTGGAGCATTGAGTACTACCGGTAACAACATTTCCCTATTTACTTTTTTTGTTCTAATATTTCCCTCAAACATCTGGAGTCATAGAAAGCACGCTATCGTAAAACGAATGTGTCGACTTATTCAAGGAAGTAATACGGGACTACTCGGTCATTTGGCGTGCGAAGAAAACTAAATTCAGTCATAACGCTGCGCAATTTTTCCATTTTTCTTGTCACCAATTACAAGAGATTGCAATGCTAAAAATCAGCGCCATGTGTTTCTGAGTCGTTTTTGGGGGAATTATCCAACAGATGAACTGGTGAGGTGTTTTTGAAAGGGAACTTATACGCCGTCGTCCGTGGCTTGAGTTCTCCCAGTGCTTTCACTGAGTTGAGCAGTAGTAGCGCTGTTTTGGTTTGCTGATGAGTGAGAGATAACGGGAAGATATTGTTTACTAAGATGTGTTTGACTCTGTTGCGCTCCTGGTGGCAAGAGTCCGTGGTCGTGCGATGCGTCGAGGCGCGGTGGAAATCAAGCCACGACATATTAGCCGAGTTAACAAAGCAAAGCACGCTGCCACACTAGCGACATGCGCGGATCCGGGGGGGGGGGGGAGCGGTGGGGTAATTTCCCCCAAGACTTGAGAAGGGGCCCCTCTCGGTCCAGCCCGGAAAGAGCCCCTCTCAAACTCAAAAGCGGCCCCGAAGGGGCCCTGCATCAGCTTCACGGGGTCTCTGTAAAAACGTGACGGGTTCTCGATGCAGTCAGGGAGGCCTCTGGGAGGGTTAGATGACACCTGAAACGTACAGAAGGGCGAGGGGCGTTGCAGGGACCACAGGGCAGGACAGACCAGGACCCCCTGAAATATCTGAAGGGGACCCACCGCCACCGAGGTGATAGAAAATTACTCTTATAAAAACTGGAGCTATCGCCAAAATGTTTTAAGAACGGTAGACAAGAGGAGATAAAAGATGAAATATATAGATCTAGGCATATAGAGAGGACCCAGTTGGCCTGTAGGGGCCCCTGCCAGCCTGTGGAGATACCCTGCCGGCTTTTAGGGGGCCCCTGCCGGCCTGTAGGACCCCCTGCCAACATGTACGACTCCTGCTGGCCTGAAGAGGCTCTCTGCTGGTGTGCACGGGCCCCCTGGGGAGCTACTGGCCTTTTGGGCCCCCTACCGGCCTGCAGGGACCTCCTACCGGTCTTTAGGGTCCCTGTCAGCCTATGGAGGCTCCTGCCAGCTTCTAGGGGCCCCCTGCCGGCCTGTAGGGACCCTTGCCAGCCTATAGGGCCCCTGCCGATCGATAGGGACCCTTTATCTACCTGTAGATAGCCCCTTGTCGGCATGCAGAGGCCCCTTGCTGGCCTGTAGGGACCTCCTGCCAGTCTGTAGGCCCCTCTGCCGGTTTGTGGGGTCTCTGCCAACCTTTGAAGGGCCTCTGCTGTCCAAGGGGTCCGGATGAAGTGGGAGAGAGACCACCGCTGGGCGAGGGCACCCGGAAGTTTTGGCTGGCTGCGCCCCTGGAAGAGTCCCTAAAACTTCCAAAGGGCCCCCGAGACCACAACAGAGCCCCACGGCGACAGATTGCCCCTGAGTCCGCCAGAAGGGTCACAGTGCCCTTAAAACGGCCAAGACGAGGACTGAGTCCCTAAGACGTCATAGGGGCCCCGAATGAGTTTCATGAACCTGTATAAAAAGTTGGAGGTTCCTAATGCAGTCAGGGGGCCTCCGGGAGGATTAATGAGAACCCGAGACAACAACGTGGTCCCTAACCTGGCACAATAAAGGGTCCATGAGACCGTTTTAAGTGTCGGAGAGGCCTCTGAGACGGCAAGAATCTAAGAGGGTGCCAATCACGGCATAAGGAGGCCCTGGTCAGCCAGAGGAGCCCCCTGAACAGGGATTCATCAGTGACCTTCTCAACCTCGAGAGGGGCCCCAAATGGGCTACACTGGTCTTTTTGAAAGCTTGAGGGGTTCTTGATGCAGTCGAGGGGACCCGGAAAGGTCAGGTGGGTCAAGAGACGACAGGGTGGGTTCCTACACGGTAGATGGCCCCAGAGACCGCCAAGAAAATAGGAGGACCCTGCGAAGCAACGACGATAAGAGGACTTCTTAGGCGGTATGTGGGCTCTAGACAACCAGAGAGCCCCCGAATGTGCCAGGCGGGCGTCTGACATAGGAAAGGTCCACCTGGGACTGCCAGTGAGGCCCCGACTGGCAGATGTACACCCCATGTAACGGTAGAAGACCCCTAATACTGCCATGGAGACTACCGGAGACGTCCAGAGGGCCCATGACACTGCACAGGGGCCCTGAAATCGCCAAAAGATCTTTTACAACTGCCATGGGGCCTATGGAGTCCAAAAATATGCCCCCCATGGACGACAAAATGACAAGACAAGGGCACCTAGCACAACAGGGGGTCCACTGAGACTGCTGGAAAGGCGACTTTGAGACCGCTCACTATCAGTCTCTAGCAAGGACCACTGAGACGACCAGAGGGGTCTCTGAAACTGCTGGGCCTTGAGACTTCAATACAAGTCCTAAAACTGCCAAAGGACCTAAATCATTGCCAAAGGCGCCCCTGTCAGACTTATAGGGGGCCATTGTTCCTGCCTAAGGGGCTTTCTAGGCGGCAAAAATTCCCCAGGGACGACAGGAGGGAATCCGAGATGGGTAAAGTATCCCTGAAACTACCAGATGGGTCCATGACTGTCCGAGAACGAGACGAAACTGCCAAAGAAGCGTCTGAGACGTCCCGAGGGACACGTCAAACTGTAAAAGGAACCTGAGACCACTAAAGGGCCCTGACACGGCAGACGACTCGAGACCAGAGGCGCAGCCAAGGGGGGCCAGGGGCCCACCCCCCAGGCCCGCATTTTTGTGGAAGCCATTGTACAACGTCTTTCCGCAGGTGGTTTTTGCGTGACTTCAGTTCACACTGGGCTCTGGCCCCTCCCTTACGAAAATCTTGGCTGCGCCCCTGCCCGAGACCACCAAAAAGCTAGCAAAAAAAGTTGCCGGAAGCTGCAAGAGAGCAGAGGGCTCTTGAACCAGACACAGACATGACATTTCAAATAGAAGGGGGACGGAGCCGCCTAAAATCCCGTTTTCATATTTCGGCGACCTTGTGGGAAAAACGCAAAATTTTATCAAATAAAGTCAAACGCTTGAATTTTGTGGTTACTTTATACCGTAAAAAAATTGACAATACATCAATAATTTTAGCCTGGACTCGAGTGGCCCCAGCGGGAAGGAAGGCCCCGCGCTGACCATTCACCCTCTCCCCCATGGCGAAATTCTGGATCCGCCCAGGACTAGCACGTAGTGGAAACAAAGTAATGATATGAGTACTGAGGTGCAACGATAAACAAATCAGCTGATGCTATAAAAAATAGAAATGATTTTTAATTTTAATTTCTGAGTAAGTTATAGTGCATTTTAGAACGTTTCATGGTGACTACGTACCACATATTCCTAATTTGTGAGTTCTATATTCACCACGGATGAAGACAGCAGTAAATATTGGTAGTCGCCTGGCCTTCTTCGTGCCAGGATATGGCAGCGTATCCCGACAGGACGCAGTGAGCCAGAGTCCATATCCCTCACTTTTCGGGGGCCAGACGCTGACTGGTCGGGATTTCATACGGGATGTAACGTGGACGATGACTGACCAGAGGTATCTGGGTATTAAGGGGAAACGTAGAGGTGTGATTCAGTGGCGTCCCGTCTAATTTATGACTTGGTCACTCCCGTCAGACAAGTAAATAGGTAGGGAGGACTGAACTAAGATGGACATGGATTGAATGACCCTGTTACGTGTTACGGACGCACAGCCACTTGGGCTGCGGCGTATGGTCTTGAACAGGGACGGAGATTTCCGGAAATGCTTGGGTGGGCCGAGCCGAGAGCCCGACAACCTAACCTTCCCCCAACTGTGTGTTTCTTAACGGATCTAGACCACTTTTTCGGCGTGCGGAAATTTTAAGTTTTTGTTACTATTTGTCGAATCAGAATTGCATTTATTCCCACTTGTGTATATATATATATATATATATATATATATATATATATATATATGGATAGAAGATAGGTACATCACTTTGGAGTTTATTCTTTATTTTTTGCCTGTCTCTTTTCTATTGCCGTTGTCCTTTTCGTTATTCTTATTCATTTCCCTTTAAAACGGCAGAAAATATTGGGGGGCCGAATCAACATTGGGTGGGCCAGGGCCTCATCAAAAGAATACAAATCGACGCTCCATTGAATTACAGGGCCAAATTTCCCACTAATGCGCAATAGTAAACAACATTTAAAGGGCTTATAAGGGGAACAAAGCACTCCGGATGCTCATCTCCTTCATAAGCACGGTTGCCTTGGCATTTGCTAAGTAAACGCGACCATTATTAGCAATTTTGCAAGACCACTATGTCGCGTTCTTTTACAGCGAACGGTAGGACGATGTCACAGAACGCATTAGAATGACAAAAACTTTCCGACAGTGCCGAACGCGTCATTCATTACACCGGAGTCCCGCAGTCGCTTTTCTGGTCTTTCAGAACAATACATCTTCTGACCACAAGTTCGCAAAGCAATACAGATGTGAAAGAGATGCGCCGTCAAGCGGAATACCGCTGACGTTGGACGTGCGACTATAGCTCGACTTATGACCATGTATCTCCAGTGCGGCGGTCCGCTCAGCTACACTGAGTAACTACGTGATGAGCCCAGCACGTAGTGGTCGCGAACCCTAACGAGAACTCCGTCAGGCAGCGTCTCCAATTGCGGATATGGTCTCATCCCCGACATCCCGAGCAACCTGTCCGTTAACAGAAAGACCAACGCACGAGCAATGTTACAACAATATGAGGAAGTCTCGTAAGGAAAATAATTGAAGCTGCTGGTTTTAAGCACAGTTACTTGTTTACATGCGTCAAGTTTCATCGCCTATTTGTTCGTGCAACTGTACGAAATGCGGACATGCACTGCGATTTTTAATACCGCTGAACTGTGTCTTCAGCAATTACTCTAATTTTCAGCAAATGTTCAAAAAATGACTAGAACATCATATAAATCAGCTTGAACGACTTCTTGCAATTTTTTGTTGCTGTTATGAGTACCTATGGCGCAACAATACACAAAATTTCATGTAACTCCGTACGGCTCCATACGGAAAAAGTCTCAAAAAGCCAGTTAACTGCTAGTCGGCTGTCGCATTGGACACTCTAGACATAGGCATACATTTTAACGAAAATAAAAAACTGCAATGATAAAAATTTACCTGGTGAGCTGGAAATTGGCCGAGAAGGTCATGTTAGGTGGCCATAAGCGAAGGACAATTGTAATCATGGCGTCGTTACTGCGCTATGGCGGCACTACGGTTACACAGGCTGCGCAGGTTACACAGACTACTCAGGCTGTGTAACCAGATATCGGATCGCGGAGTTAGCATGCGCAGTGGAAGGGGGATTCGCACTAACGCACACTGGAAGGGGGAGGCACAAAAGTGCCCCTCCGATCTCAAAAACAGAAAGAGCTAGAGACATGAAATTTCGTTCGTAGGGTAGGACCATAAAGTTTTACAAAGTGTGTAATTTTCATGACCCTAGATCAATATCTTCAAAGTCAAATGGGGTCCAAAACGCCGACTTTGGACGCTTTCTCGTCACGTACAGACAATGCCGTACAGCTTTTCGAACGAAACGAGAAAAGGGGACGTGTTTGAGCGTTAAAACAAGAAATACAATTTTCATTCATTTGGCGTCTTGACTGGGGATACATTGTATCCCCCGTTAAGATGACCTCGACCCCACATCCCTAGTAGGGATGTGAGGCCGAGGTCATGTTAGGTCATTGACCGGTGACGTCATTTTTTCATTTCTTTGCAGGTCAGATTTCGAGTAACACGGGATACTGGTGCAACCTGAGTGTAAAGAATGGCGCTAAACGCATCTTTTGGCGTATTTTCAGTGAAGATAGCGAACATAGATACATTTGACTACTTTTAGCTTTTACTAACCTCCGCGAGGTCAAAAGAAGTGAAGCGAGGTCATTGACCTAGGATTAAGTTTTGGGCCCAAAGTAAGTTTTATATCAATTATTTACACTTAAGTCGTTATGAGCCCAACTACACGACTTGATTGCCATAAAACGTAAAAAGTTATATATATATATATATATATATATATATATATATGCTTAAATGCATATCAAAGTGCCAAAAGTGTTTTACTGGGGTCATTTGAGTGCATATTTGACACAAATCGACATGTTACAAAGAAAATTTGGATCAGGTCACAAAATAGTTACCTATGACCTTTGATGACCTTGACCTGCACTGACCCTAATATATATAAACGTATCAGCGCGTAAAATATGTTTTGTTGTCTTTTAATGCATATTCCATACAAATCAACATGTTGCAAAGCAGCTCTGGACCAGGTCACAAAATAGTTGACCCTGACTTTTGATGACCTTGACCTGCACTGGCCCTGGTATATTTAAGCGTACCAATGTGTGCACACGTGTTTTTATTAGGATCTTTGAATGCATATTCCATACAAACTGACATGTTGCAAAGCAAATCTGGGCCAGGTCACAAAATAGTTGTTCTTGACCTTTGATGACCCTGACCTTCACTGGCCCTGATAGATGTAAGCGTATCAATGTGCACACACGTGTTTTTACTTTGAATGCATTTTTCATACAAACCGACATGTTGCAAGGGAAATCTGGATCAGTTAACAAGCTGACTGACCCTGACCTTTAATGACCTTGACCCTTACTGACCTTGGATTTGGTCTTGGTACATCCATCACTCATGCCCGAATGATGTCGGCTGATTATGGTCAAACGGTGGTTCTTTTTCAAAGTCACTATTTGTTAGCGACAACCGTTATTTTTGTTATGTTTATATGACTTCAAATACCTCAAACTTCAAAAATTTCCGCCCGATTTTCAATTTTTGGCGTCAATCGACGAGTTATTCAGTTGCCATAAACGTCGAAAAGTAGCAGCAACCAGCTCCGCTCCGTTCTTGAGATTTTCAGGAAAAACAGGTGGGGGACACAAAAGTACCCCCTTCCAATGCGCGTGTTAGGTTACCTGACGAAATCAGCGGAACACAAAGCGAAATCACAGGAATCTGCTCCGCTAGGCGCATGTATGTACGTGGGCCAAAGCATGGTAAGTACCCATATAGCGAATCATAATAAGGTATGTCGTAATGATAAGGAAACCAAACACAGACGGTCGTATCTTTCTATCAGGGTTTGTGGGTTGCCGATACTGGTCCGTTGCAGGAAGGATTGGGAGACGGTAGTAGTAACTCTTGGCATTTGGCAGCAGTCGAACTCCGTGGCTCGTCGTGTGACGTGGAAGGCTGAACTCGCATCGATATGGCGGTAGGAGCTACTGCAGGTGATGTGGGCATCGGTTGCTGTGACTGGAACGCTGTTTTGCTCGCGTTTCTGAAAGTTATTGCACACGAGTGTGTGATATGAATGACCCTACGCCACCACTCTGCCTCAGGCTGGCGTTGTTTTGGTGCCGAGTCTTTCCGTCACACCTACCATTCTGCCACTTTCAGATGAGTATGATAAGTATTTATGTTGCGACATACCTACCAATGCGCCGGCGGTTGGCCTAACGTGGGTGCTGAGCTTTTACATCACATCCTCACACTCTGCCGCCGTATGAGATGAATGCAGACTGCAGGGTGTTCCTGATACGGTGCAGCTGCCGCTTTGGGACCACGTGACATGATGCCTAGTCCTTCCGTTAAACGATACTCTGATGTCAAGTAACAAACTTGTTTAAGCGTTTACGTTTCGCTTGCACGAGAATGGAGCCCGGACGTGCAAGGAGTGTACATGCCGCATTTGACCAAATAACTGAGAACAGCCTTGGCGATTGCCTGACTTGTGAGTCTGCGAGTGCATTGCGAGGTAATGCCATATTTAATTCACAGTGAACGGCACAGACACTACCGTCCTGCTTGCTAACGAAAAGCGACCACCTGAATCTTCCTGCTGCACTATTTGTACCGTATTGCCGCGGGGCGATATATCTGTACGGCGCCTTTCTTTCAGAGTAAATATGCGCCGTCACCACTGTGTCGCCAGTTGACTTGCCAATCCAGTTTTCAAACTGTAACTTGCTTTACACTGTCAGCCGCCGGCACGGTGCCGCCGGTCGATGATACCGCATAGTTCTGTTGCGACACGCACACGAGTACCTCTCCGATGGGCGTGTACACGTGTCTTTCTGCTACGTTGCGCATATGACTGCAGCGGCGGCTGTCATGGGCACTGAGTTTCCCGGTTATGAGAGGTGTGACGCTGTGATGGTGGATGGCATGGATGCCGCGTCTTTCTATGACATGCATTTACCACCGTGCCGCCGAAAGACACTGACTCCGAGTGTTTTTGTGACGGTATGCCTACCAATGTGCAAACGGCCGTCATGGATGCCGATTCTCTCTCCCGTATGGCTATATGCCACCATTCCGCAAGCTCGCTTGGCGCCAAGTAACTCCGTTCCATCATCAATTTTCCATCACTGTGTACATGCGGAAATGGATGGCTAGCTTCCTTCATGGTCCATTTACCCGCTAAAGTGCCACCGGAGACGTCATGCCGAAGTTTCCATCGCGCAAACGCTGCACCACCGGCGAACGCAGGCACGGAGTCTTCGTGTTCGAGAATACCTGGCGACACGCAGCCGGCCGGCCTGGACACCGCGCTGTCTTGTTGCGGCATTCACTTTAACACTGGCGCTTATGGATAACGGGCCTTTCTCTTCCGTCATGCCGGCCACTGCGCCACTGATGGAAATGAAACACCACGTCTTCCTGCTGCGGCATACCTGTTATTGTTGATATCGTACTGCCGCCTCATATGGATACCGAGTCCCGCTGCCTCGAATGTCTACGACTATGCCAAAGACTGATATGAACACTGTGCGACCTGATATGAACACTGACGTGAATACCACCACCATGCCGCCGGCTGTAATGGATGCAGAACATTTCTGTTTCGGTACACCTGGCATTGTCCTGCCGCCCGATAGGGACGCCCAGTCTCCGTGTTTCGGCTTTCCCGTCTCTGTGTCGCCAGCAGGCACGGATGCCGATGATCTCTGGTACGGTACGGTACGTACACCGTACCACTGCACTGGTTGGACATCGAGCCCCTTTTGTGCTTTGCATGTTCATCACAGTACCACCAACTGATCTGGATACAAAGTGTATATGTTGGTCACTCCCAAAAGAAGACGCAACTACTTTCATTATTCTGTCTATTTTTCCGTAAGGTTGCAGAGATACACAGAAGATGCTAATGACTCCAAGGCCCGTTTACGGCCGGCAACGGGAAAACAATGAAAGGCGATGCTCAAACTCCTCCGTTGGCATGCCATGCGAAAACGCCATAAACATGTTCACTGTGCGCATACATAAGTGGGCATTTGCGTACAGTCAACGACTCATTAATGTCTCGTTAACTTTTGGAAGGAAAGAAAGATAGTAATGGTAAAACAAGGTGGTTATGGTAGATGGTTATGGTAGACAGGGAGACTGAAGTGACACGAATATTTGTGTCTTTTGAGCTGTTCTGTTCGTTTTTGGGAACAAACCATGCCCGAAGGCCAGGATGTTGGCGTCTGTAGTTCGTTGTAACATCGGTAACCTCTGAGAAGTCTGTTATCTTTCTCCGCCGATAAGTCTTCTGACGCCCCTAATCAGGGCCTCGGACAGCCGGAGTGGGCCGATATCGTGTCCGGGGGGGGAGGGGGGACGGGTCGAAGGCTTTCCCTGTCTTGACGCTGCAGTCGGTGGGGTCCCGGGCCCGTTTCTGATTGGTCGAGACTCGACGGCGGCGAGGTGGCGGCCGCGGCTCTCAGGTGTGAGCCGAGCGCCGGCGCCGGCCAAAGGTTAATCGCCTGATGATTGAGTCGCCCTCCCAATCTCCCCCGCGCTGTACGTGGCCGGAATGACGGTCCACTGGTCATCAGTGCCCGGTCGTGGTGGTGACCTCTGGCCGGGATTTTAGATGGCTGTGCTGAGGAAGCCGCGAGCGACGCCGCGAAACCACGACGCAGGGAGGAAAAGCACGCTGTGGAGCGGTCGACAATTGACGGATATCGGCTGGGCCGGAGAGATCTTCATTGACAGATATCGGCTGGGCCGGAGAGATCTTCATTGACGGATATCGGCTGAGCCGGAGAGATCTTCATTGACGGATATCGGCTGAGCCGGAGAGATCTTCATTGACGGATATCGGCTGGGCCGGAGAGATCTTCATTGACGGATATCGGCTGGGCCGGAGAGATCTTCATTGACGAATATCGGCTGGGCCAGAGAGATCTTCATTAGGGCTCCTCTGACAGTGTTTCAGGAACGACTGGTATCTTGTTAAGGATACAGTTATCGCGTGGATGATGTTAATCTTTTCTGAAACCTGGGTTTGGCCGCCGCGGCCTTTCTTCCTCTCTTTGTAACTTTGCACTTTCGCTGGTAGGGCGGGTGGATTTGAGGTGTTACCAATGAATGGTATCACGATCCTCTGAAACGAATATTGTTCCTATGAGCGCAACACGACAAAAATGGGCCGTCAGTGATGCGGCTTATTGAAATCAGAGGGCCAAATGAGTATCCTTGCATTTTTACAAAAAAAACAAACAAAATAAATCTGCAAATACTGAACGCTGCCTTGAATCTTCTGAAATTTCACAGAGTGCTATTTACGAATCAATCCAGTCGTTGTTGTACCCTTCCATCGTGATGAAATACCAATACCTGTGCGCCATGATTCTGAAATCATGATGACGTATTTACCTGCATCGTTTATTATGACATCATGTGGACCGGAACCGTTTGCACTCGGTTCCAGCACTGGAGTGGCGGACCTGGTGTGCTGCTGCCTCTCGAAGATATAGAGTCAAATTCATAGGTGGGCATCGTTACTAAAAAATGTAACTTCGTTACTCGTTACTCCGTTACTCAGAAAAGCCAGTCCGTTACTCGTTACTCCGTTACTCTGCCTTAAAAAGTAACGGAAGTTACCGTTACTCCGTTATTCCGTTACTTTTGAAATGCAGTGAAAACCGAGCGAACGCGGGTTTTAAGTCTTTTATGCTGCTTTGTGGTTGTAAAACGCATTCCATATACAAAGGGAAGAAACAAAAAGCGCTTACCCCAAACACTCCGCTAGCTGCCCACTGACCTCACCAGCCGTTGTAGAGTCGGCGGCGCCGGGACAACAGCCGCGGCGGGTATTCTAACACTGTGTTAGCCACAGTGTTCAAACCAACGAATTCCTTTCATTGCCCGCGGCGCCGACGGAGCGGGAACAACCGGCGCGGGAGCGGACGCATGCAAAATGCGACGAACAGCGGACATCTATCGACTGGGTTTGATCAACAATGACTCTCGAAGTATCCGCCCTGAACATAATGGTCTCCGTACAGAGCTCGTTTCGGTCTCGCGAACTTCCTGTTTTGTTTTGAAATTATGTGTGTGTATTAGTTTGTGTACGTGCGCGTGCGTGGAGGTAAGATTCCTGATACCCCTGACGTTTTTTTAATACCACACGACGAAGGACTCAAAAAAACGTGACTGATATGGATTTTATTATTGTGAAATAAAAGACTAAAAAAGGTGCTTTAGTACCTCTTCAGCACCCTTGAAAAGACAAATTAGCTATAAAAACATGGTCATAAGTAAGATGCAACGGAGGATGTTAGCCGTTCACAAGTGGAACATTTTGGAACGATGACGTGACCTGACCTGACCCCTGTGAAAAGCCAAAATTGATATCAATGAATTCGCTATTGTCTTACGGTTCAGTATATGTCGCTTAAGTTCAGCTTTTTAGGGACAAGGTATTGTGTCTATTTACCTAATTTCAAGGACGTGTTTTGACCTTTCATGGCGTCTGGTGGCCTCAAAATTGATCTGAGGTCAAAACTCTTGAATGTTTTCGTCTCAGTTTGACAAAACCTTTCCGCCGGTGTTTTCCTTTTTTCCGTGCGATATATGGGAGCCGAGATCCTGGGAGGTGCGGAAATCCGCGCCCCCCACCTCCGGCCGGGCAAAGGGCATTCTGAGCCCGGCCGGAGAAGGGTTAAAAACACTTCATTTAACCCTATTCCCTGTGGGGGGGGGGCAGATTCTGCTACCCGTGTCTTTTTGCTTGTCGCTCCCACACTGTTTGCCGCAGCGCCACAAGATTTTCTGGCATTTCATGGAATTCATACACACGTGTTTTGTCAACATTTAAAAAAAAATCGGTCCCGAAGAGGCGGTTCCGAGCCTCCGTTTTCGGCGGTAATGTGCTGTACGTGAAGCTGCAAAGTTGTGCGGTTCACTATCGTGGCATTTTGAGTAGAAATAAAGATCACTGACTGATTTATAAAGTCATACACATCCTAAACAATGCGTATGCACACACATTTTCAGGCGAACGCACACCCAGGTACTGAAAAAATGGGGGAGCACACTATTGTGCTTATGGTGCCCTTTCAATTTTGTTTACCTGGATCCACCTCTGCGCTACATATAAACTTAAACTGGCTTGCTAGTTGTACATATGATGTTTATATCACCCAAAACAAACAAAAACAAAGGAAATTTCTTATTTCAAAAATCACCCTTCTTGCCCTCCCTGGAACTGCCTATGGTTTTGTATTTTAAATTCCAGCTTTCGGTATATAAAAGACTTGACATTCCAAGCTGAACCGTGTTATTCCCATGAAAATTGGTTGGTAAACATGGCCGCAGTGACCTTTCAAAAATCCCCAAATTTTAGAGTTTGTTTGCCCCACGTCCTATTTTCGCAATTTTTGAGTTTTTGGGATCCGGAATTGGAGATCTCGTTGAAACATATTAAATGGCATGCATCCCATCAACATTGGACGAATGAATCTCGAGATCTCTGGGAGGGCGGGGAGGGGAGGGGGCAGAATTGGTAATCTTCACCTTTCGGCCAATGCATATTTTTCGAAGGTGCAAAAGTGGCAACGGCTCATATCATGTTTGAGTTTGGATCCTCACTTCTGCGTCTACAAAAAATAATGTGTCAGCCGAAAGGTGTTTTGGCCAGTTGATATTTTTTTCGGGAACGCAGAAGTGGTAACTCGAATCGCATGGACCATGTAGCCTGTCCTCCAAGTTAAAAATGATTTAACCTAACCTAACCTAAAACCTACTGTATGGTTGCAGGGATTGCCCTAGATGGGCATGTAAAACTAATTTTTTGTTAGGTTCAATTTGCCTGTTTTTTTGGTTTGGTTAGCTCGTATCGGCTGAAGGCAAACATGTGTCAACTGAATCAAAATTCAAGAGTTACCTAACCAAGTCAGTTTACAAACCCAGTAGGGGCCAGTGCTTAGAAAAATACCTGAATGGGCTTAATTGTTCACACAACTTGTGTTGCCACTTCCGGGTCTCCAAAAATTACGCGTAAGCGTCGGCCGAAAGGTAGATTACCGTAGATCTGCCCCCAGGGTAATGTGAATCTCACTGCCTGCAGAGAATATGGTTAAGGCAAAAAGTCCAAGCAATAGTCGACAAGCTTCATAATTATGCTTCACTACTGACAACTTATTGTGCACATTCTGTTCTCACCTGGAAATACCGTAAATAATGCTTCCTCTTGATATGTGCCTTTAGTTTGAAAGGCTACTCTTGTGACCCTTGATTATAACCTCTTTCGGTCGGCACAGGACATACGTAAAAATGACGTTTTTCCCCTCCTCCTTAAACTGAAAGTACGTTTCTAGATGTGGCCATGGATGACCCAGACCGGGCTCGTCTTCTGCCTCCGAAGCTGAGGCACCGTCGGACTCGGAGTAAAAGTTTTCGACCTCCAGTGGCGGCGTAAAGACACCTTGATGGGACATTTTAGTGTCAGGTAGTTAAAATTTCAGGCCAGTCAAGAATCAGTCACCACTCCATCGCCCCATGGACATCACAGATCCAAGGCCATGGCGGCAGTAATCATGTGCTCAACAGCCTTGAGTGATCTTGGCGGGGAACCGTGTGGCGGTGGTAAGCAATCCGTGACTGACTTGAGACAACATTGAAAACTGCCGTCAGCTGGCTGATCCAGTATAAATGACAATAACTTTGATATCTTTTAGCCTGAAAAATGACGACTGGTTAATTTCTCATTTTAAGTCATATCAAACTTACACATAATTTAATACTTTTGTCCCAAAAGAGACCAAAGTCAGCTGGCCTTTACACTGAACCATTGCCGCCAGCTTGCCGTCAACGTTTATCAACTGACGAATATTGTCAACAAGTCGACTCCGCGATTGTCAGCTGAGTGCGCGCCCAGCCGCGCTTGTATCGCCGCTCGCTATTGGGTGTTGGTTATTCAAGTAGCCAATGGGTGTGCCGATGCAAATGAAGCCGGGCGTTGTCTATAAGGAGTTTAAAAAGTAACGGAGTAACGGAGTAACGGAGTAACGGACCAGTGCCCACCTATGGTCAAATTGAACTTTTCGGTGACTGAGCTGCCATCTATTAAAGAATAATAACATAGGTGGCAGCACTACATGTATTTTTGTCCCCGTACTCTAATGATTATTATGCTCAGGGGTGCACCGTCTTTTTGATCATATAACGTCCATCATCATAGGCGTGGAAGCCATGGGACCAGGAGGGCTTTAGCCCGGCAACTTTTCTAAAAATTTAACATTGACTTTATGGGCGTTGATTGGAAAGAACTGACGCAAAATGCGTCTCCACCCACTCTCCTCCACCCAGCAAATGGAGAGGAGTTACCGTGCCCCTGTCCATCATTCTCGATATTTTGCACAATAAGGCGCGCTATGCACGCTTTGCACACCACGCCACATGGCCCTTATTGTTGGGTTGCTGGAGGTGTCGGCTCCAGATCGTCCAACTGCAGTGCGTCCGCTCGTGAAACCTTGTGAGACATTAAAGGTGTTAAACTTTTTTTGTATTTATTTCAGCGTTAGGCAGACTTGCGCTCGATTCCACCAAAACCAGAGTCGATTCCGAAATCGATTCTATTCCGGCCAGATTCGGGATCGGAAGTGATTCTCTGAGACCGTGCCACTCAACAGGAGACGCCCTGGTTGACGCTGTTGAGCGGATGGCGCGTCACAAAGACGGTGGCCACGTCGTCGCCGTCACCTTGATTGACCTCAGTCGAGCTTTTGACAGTGTCGACCATGACGCCATCCTAACCAAGTTCCAATCGTATGGAATCGATCCCAGGTGGTTCGAGATTCCATACCATTGCCGATCGGCGGCAGGTGGTGAGAGGTGGGTCTCTCTCCCTTCCTCTCTCCGACGGTGTCCCGCAGGGATCCATTGTCGGTCCTATCCTTTTCAGCATTTTCACAAACGACCTTCCATCCTATTTGCCTCACGGACGTCTAGTGTCCTATGCCGATGACACCCAGCTGCTAGACTCCGCACATATCCTGATCATTTATCCATCCTAAAATCCCGGCAAGAAGAGACTGTCCTTGCCATCAAAGCTTACTTTACATCCAACTCCTTGAAAATGAATTTGTCCAAAACAACCCTGCTCCTTATCGGCACAGCCCATGACTTCAAGAAGACCACATCCTTCCATCTTAACTTTGCCGGCCACATACTAACCCCTTCTCCGTCCCTGAAGATGCTGGGGGTCACTATCGACAACTCCTTATCCTGGAAGGAGCACATATCCAAGGTTACCAAAAAGTGCAACTCCATCCTGCTCTGTTTGTATAAGATGCGTCACCACCTTACGCCCGAGGTCCTGACACTCCCAATCCAGTCACATGTTTTCCCCCACATCTTTTACTGCCTTTCGGTCTTGGGCGGGGCCGCGTCGTGCCACCTTAGCAGAGTTCAGAAGGTGGTGAATTTCGGGGCCAGGACCGAATCCGGGGCTCGTAAACGGGATTCGGTGTCGGCGACCTTGAGGGCGCTAGGCTGGCGCGCCGTACGCGACCTAGTTGCGAGGCGCGACAGCATTGGTGTCTTCCGAACCCTGAACGACTCGCGTGCTCCAGTGGCGATCCGGTCCCTGTTCACTCCGCGTACCGCTGTGTCCCAGGGTGCCACCCGGGCGTCGGCGGCCGGCGCCTTGGAGCTGCCGACCTTCCGTTTGGCTGTGGCCCGCAGGGCTTTTTCGTATCGCGTGTCCTCGTCCTGGAACCGCCTACCACCGGATGTCAGCGCCTCTCGAACCCGTGGAGAGAGAGAGAGAGGAAAATTGACGAACTAACTCCTATACCTTGACGTGTCTGACTGCCTAGTTTTATTTGAATGCATATTGTGCATGAGCTGTACTGTTTTGACTAGAATCAAACAGTAATCCACGCGGTGGAAAGATTTGTAAATAAACTGAACATGAACATTCTACTGGTAATTGCTGGAATCAGAATCGGAGCCAAATATCACAGCTGTCTATGGAATCAGAATCGGTATAAATTCTGATGGCAATCCAATTTCATGGATTTTACTGGAATCGATTACTGAATCAACTCGTTTCATTTTGATTCGGAATCGGAATTGATTGAGCTTTGGAACACCGGCTGAGTCAGAATCAGACTCGATTCAGAAAGCCATGAGTGGGATCCGTGTTCATTTGGAATCGAGTGGAATCAAGCGCAAGTGTGGCGTTAAGAGTGTTCAGGTGACCAAAATTTCAAGCGAGGCGCGAGGGTGCTACCCATATGATATGAAACACTTTTCAGACACTTAACCGGCAGACATGACTTTACTTTTCGCCTAGCAAGCTTTCCTCATCTTTCAAAACCTTCTCGTTTTTGTGTCTTTCACATAAACTCTACATGGCATGTGTTTATTTTTATGCGACACGTAGTGCCTTTACTTGCGAGGTTTTGAAAATGAGAGTACGAAGGCTTCCGAAAGTAGTACGAAATACTGCAAAAGATGGACCGTGTGGAGTCTTTGACGAAGAATGAAGAAATGGTGACTGGAGCCATTTGCCGGATTAAATGTAGGTTTTACCACATGCCGAAGATGGCAAAAAGCATTACCACGTGCCGTGTGGTTAAATCTGGGTTAAGATTTTTGCCGCGCTTTATCAGTCTGGGTGAAGAAAAAGCCCATGGTCAAAACGTTAATCCAGAAATGTTGAACCACACCTTCCGAAAGTTTAATGGCCTTCATTTGCTGTGGATGTAGAAGTTTCTCCATGGCTCTGACGGCAAGATAAGGAAATATTTTCCCAGTGTATCTTTTTTCCAAGCCGAAAGAAGAAGGAACGAGGTTGGCACGGAACATACAGTCTACATTGATTTCAAACAAACATTTCTGACGGAAGGAATGTGAATGAATGTGAGTGGAGGAATGTGTACGAATGGCCAGTTTCAGTACAGATGACGGATGATGGCCAGCACTAGAAGTTGTGAATGATGACATT
The DNA here is from genome assembly GCA_030062745.1 of Capitulum mitella. Lineage (NCBI taxonomy): Eukaryota > Metazoa > Arthropoda > Thecostraca > Pollicipedomorpha > Pollicipedidae > Capitulum > Capitulum mitella. Next base: position 17,501,925 of record CP099844.1, on the reverse strand, counting down.
TTGCAGCTGGTGATGTGCAGTACGACTGTTAACGACAGTGATGTTTTACTCGAAGTCGCTTGTTTTGTGGCGCCAGCAAACTTAATTTCCAATGCCACGCTGCAGGCCATTGCCCTTTGAATCTTGATGTAGGCCTCACCATAATTTTGGAAGCTCGTTACAGACTTATATCATACTTATGTTCCACTATGTCCGGTAAACCGTGACACTTATTCCCTTGGGACGTCCGGAGTCAACTCCACGCTTCACGCAAGCTTTACATTTCGAATGGTTTGTCGTTCTTACAGCCACTCCTGCAGCTGCGCACGCAGACTTGAACATATTTCCTGCGAAGTTTCTTCCAAGGCGGACACACAAGTACCATTCTTCATTTTCTTTGCGGTTGTGGGTGACTGCCAAATAAAATGGACTGTCGTCTGTCATAGTTTTCGGCTGTCGTTTCGCGAACGCTCCGTAAGCAGCAACCGGACAATGACTTGGATCCTCCCTGTTTGCAAAAGCCTGAAGTACAAAGGCCCTGCTTCCTCCAGACCCTTCGCTGTTTTTAGTTTTTGTTAATCTGTTTCGATATTCGATATATTCGCCTTCAGCACCTTCCTTGAGACGAACGTCTCCCCACCTCAGCTTTCTAGCCTCATCTCGACCGCTGTAGCCAAGCAGAAGGCTGGTGTGCCACCATACTGTTCTTTGCGGTGAAGCGGCGTTATCTAAGCCGAGTTGCCCACTCATGTAAAATGTGCCTTCGTCCTCCTGGGTCATTACCTCTGCTCCGTGCTGATGATTACCTTTTTCTTCCCATTTGAGAACCTTTACCTTGGCATTTTTCACGTCTCTTGCTCAGGGGCGTTGAAACCGGAGGGCGGGGGCGGCTGCCCCCCCCCCCAACTTTGGGCAACATTTAACATTAACTCTATGGCGTTGCATGAACAGAAATGAGGCAAATATCGCGTTTGCTCCCCATCCCCACAGAGATTCCACCGGTCCTGCTCTTGCTGTTTGAAATGCGGCATCAGTGTCTATTCTAAAGCAGCTGGTTTCCTTAAAGTATCTTGTAACCACACAGGACAGGTTGTGTACGGTACCCGTCTCATATTTTTGGCCATCAGTTTTTATGTCTATGATGAACGAACAAAGTAGACTGTTCACGTTCTCCTTTGACAAGGTGGGGAATTCTCCTTACCATCCCTAGTTTGACACCATGTTGTTTTAATTTTGTTATCCAGAGGTCAGATTTTTTTGATTTTCCACACTTCTAAGGCTTCGATAAATTGCCTTGCTTGTTCATCACTGTCATCTAAATCCAACGAGAAGAAAGGCATTTCCCGTTTTGAAGACATTGGTTTACTGGGCCTGCCATTTTTACACAAACATTAGGAATGCAGTGGTAAAGGAATGTGGTAAACCTCATACTACACTTCGCCGGGAATAATCCTTTAAAACTTCTGTGTTGGTCTGAATTTTGACGTCACACTATCGCGCTCGGTCAAAAAATCAAGCCAACACCTCGGTTTTTAAAGAATTATTTAATCCGGTCCCATGAAGTACTTCATAATGCCTACCCAGATACATGTGATGAGTGATAACCCTGCATTCATTACTTTTTATGTCACGACTATTTAAAAAGTGGGCTGATCAGAAATAAAATCGTGAACGGGGAAGCTTTAACCAGACGACAGGAGTATAGCTAGAACGCTTTAGGAATGGCTTAAGAGTAAGCCATTAAAAGCTCATGAATGCCTTCATGTGCCGGCTTTCAAGTTGCCCTTTTTGATTCAAGAGGCGGGACTTAAACTACTTAAAACTGCAATAATTTCTTAAACCTATGTAATCTATCTGTCTCGTCTAATGAATCCTAAAGGGCAACACGACGCTGTGTCGAAGTACGTTTTCGTCATCGTGACTTTGGCGGCGCTAGAAAGCTGTCGGGGTAATCATAAATTATACGAGGTCTGTCCGAAAAGTGACGAGACTGGATTTATAAGAGCTTTATTAGAAAAAAATGAAAAGGACCAAAGCCAAATTCCTTCAAAGTAATCCCCTTCCATTCTAACACACTTGTGCATTCGCCTTTTCCAGGATTCAATACACTCCTGGAAGGCATCTCTGGGATCTTTCTGAGCCCCGTCGTCGCGGCCGTTTTCATGGAATCACTTTCAGGAAAATGGGTTCCCTTCAGAACAGATTTGATCTTGGGGAAGATCAAAAGTCACAGGGGCCCAGGTCGGAGGAATATGGAGGTTGTTCCAAAGTTGCAATGTTCCTTTCTGCCAAAAACTGGCGAATACTCAGGGCTGTGTGAGCAGGGGCATTGTCGTGATGGAGCACCCATGCGTTGGTTTCCCAAAGGCTCCGCCTCTTGTCCCGCACTGATCTCACGAGGCGCCGAAGAATCTCGTTGTAGGCGGTTTGGTTCACTGTTTGGCCTTGGGGCAAGGATTCGAAGTGAACGATACCTTGAACATCGAAAAACACAATGAGCATCATTTCCACTTTGGACTTCGACTTCCTTGCTTTCTTTGGCCTTGGGGATCCAGGATTTTTCCATTCACGACTCTGTCTCTTCGTTTCTGGATCATATTCGAATACTCATGTTTCATCACCAGTTATGACACTGTTGAGCAAGTCTGGTTCCTCCTCCAGACGCTCGGTAATGTCTTGGCAAACAGTAAATCTTCGTTGTTTTTGGTCTTCGGAGAGCATCTTTGGAACCATTCTTTGCACATAGCTTGCGCATTTCCAAGTTTTCAGTAAGGATGTTCCACACTGTGTCTCTTCCAATGCAAAGCTCCTCAGAAATCATTCTCACAGTCAGTCGACGATCTGCACGCACATGTATGACTGATCAACTAAGCCAAAACTGCCAAAAAGTGGAAATTACCTTTTCGGTGGGTGGTACTGTTTCTTTTTTGCTGTCTAAACACATTTTGTACCTATTCTACGGGATGCGAATAAGGCAAAAGGAGCCTTGTTTTCTCATTTCTGACTTTTTCGTGTCCTCATGTGAACTGGACATGCATACGATGCATCTCCATTTCACATCTCCAGTCCAAACGGATTCGGCACTATCAGTTAAAATCGAACATAAAAACTGATATTCGGTAAAGCGTTTAGAGGATGGAGGCTTGATGTTTCTTAATGAGAGAGGATGAATTAAAACAGAATTAAAAAAACGGAAAGGCTTTCAGTGAGAAATGGTGCGTGTATGTCTCAAGTTTTCTTTCCTAAATATTCTCTTTGAAGAGAAGAAGGGCGTTGGTGTAGACCTAGTGTAGACCATTTGCTTGTTTCTTTGTCTGCTTGGTCGTTACCAACTCAGCACGTCCTCTTGATCGAAAAATCCTTTTGGTAGCTTCACGCGTAATCAGTAGACGCAAAAACCACCCTGCGACGAGAATTTGGCTTAAATAAGCTGCACATTGTCACAGCAAATACCGCATACTACTAAAGCCAGGCAATAGCTCCACACGGCAAAGCATCAGTCCACTTAACCAGTGATGTAAACCGCAAAATGTACCCAACGTCCGAAAACATTCAAATGAACATCAAACGACAGCATATGAATTAGTATGCGTTTACCTTGCTGGATCAACGTTTTCCCGGAAAAATAAAGCATTTCGCAAATCTTTTTAAATGTAGCTGCACTTGATGGCCTGAAACCAAAATGCTTCTGACGCAGGTGTTCCTGTCTATCACGGTGCGCAATCCACTCACGCGTAAACATTTGGACAGATGGTAAGGATAGAATTCCAATCGGTCACAGCACTTCTACTTACAGAGTGAGATGCTCCTAAAATAACGTTCTCGCATTCACGTCAGCGGATTATGCGCAAGGATGCCCGAAAAGTTTTATGAAGAGTATGCTCCGCATGCTCCATCATTTCTGTGCTGACCGATTCCGTGTCAAACTAGCTCACGCATTACACTGCACAGAAGCGAGTCTCCGTCAAATACCAATAACAGCCTTTACCGATGGCCCATACACAGGACAGCTCGAGCAGACCGAAAGCCGATGACAAAAAGTCTGACAGCGATCCTTTAGAGGGCAAACCATGCAACGTCACGAGCATCACCGGCAGTGATCTCAGGGCATCACTGTTGCAGACCTGCATGCCCCGGACGTTTCCCTCCAGTTTCTGACGCCGCAGTGTCCGGCGCGTGGCATCGATGCGTCCCTCAACCTCCGGACGCCTGGTTCCCGCGGAAGACCCTGAGAAACTCCTCGACGTCGTCAGTGTCGCCCATGTTCTTATACACCCACAGTCCCCACTGGAGTCTGGACGCTTCGTTGAGCGCCTTCGACTTGAGGCACGAGTTGAAGCGCTTGCCGACCTCGTACTTGCTGCACTGCTTTTTGTGATAGACGTGCACCAGGTCCGGATCGGGCATGCGCACGATCTCGACGCTACTCTTCTCGAACTGTTCGTACAGTTTCACGTCCTCTAGCCCCCAGCCGGTGATGTTCAGAAAATCGCCGCTGAGCCGTCGGAAATCCGACAAGTACTGGCAGCTCATGCCAAAGCCGAAGTCGATCCAAAAGCCCAGCTCTTTGTTGATGAGCGTCTTCCGCTGGTAGTTGGTCAGCACCGGCACCACCTTCTTCTTGATGACGCCGTAAACGATGTCCGGGTTGTACGAGCTGAACACGATTGGGAAGTAGGCCTTCTCGGCCGGCTGCGTATTGGCGCGGCACCGCTGCAGGAAGCTCTTCCCGAAGACGATGTCGACGTCGCAGAGGAAGAGGATGACGTCCTCGGGCGCGTTCCAGGCGCGCGCGCCCTCCATGAGCGCCGCGCCGCGAGAGAAGCGTGCCTGCTTCTCCACCAGGCGAATGCGCGGCTCGGCGCCTCCGATCCGGCGGTTCGCCTGGTCGATCTGCGCGACGACGCCATCGCGGTCGCGGCGCTGTTCCTCGGCTTCCATCGACGGGAAGCCGTCCGTGTAGCGCACCACGGTCAGCACGAGCTGCTGGCCGGCGCGCGCCAACTCCGCGAAGCGGCCCACGAAACGCTTCAGCGCCGCCAGCCGGTTATAGTAGGGCAGAACGATGTTGACGAGCTGCCCGCCGGCGCGGCCGGCGTAGTGTGCCGCCAGCGCCGCCAGCGGCCGCTCCAGCCGCACCGTGTGAAAGCCGCGCTCGGTCGGCCCGCGCGCCCGGTAGTACACCTCGTACTGGACGCCGGCGCCAGGCAGCAGCCGGTAGCGGCCGCCGAGCGAGTCGGCCGCCACGTACGCCTCGTTGCCGGTGGCGCGGCGCACCTCCTGCAGCGCGGCGCGCAGCACGGCGCCCAGCTCGTCCGTCTCCAGCCCGGGCCGCGGCGGCCGCTGCACGTCCCCGGCGCCCGGCGCCATCACCTGCCGCTGCCATCGGCTGATGTGGAAGAAGTGCCACGGGTAGGGGTCCAGCCTGCCGGCGGGGCGCTGGTCAGCGGCGGGGCGGCGTCAGGAGGCCGGCCGGGCAGGGCCGTTAGAGAGGGGCTCGCCTCCCGCGTCGTAGGCCGGCTCTTGGAGGGGGGAAAACCGAGACGGGAGAGGCGGCTGACATACGTTAGTGGTGTGTCGCAAGGCCCGGCCGTAACATCCCCACAGCCTGCATTTACTCATTATGCTTTACCCTAGCATACAGGCGGTACCAGTTCGTGCATGATGGTACCGGCGAGGGCACATCACGCATAATAACACCCCACAACTGCAGCTGAACACAGAAGACCTATTTGACAAAATGCAGTGATGAAAAGTGCAATGAAGAGCGACGATCTGTCCGAAAGAAATGAGAGAACATCCTGAGATGGGGCACACAGGGCACCGGTAAACAAATGGCAATTTGTCACTTTTGCCACAATATTCGTAGTTGCACGATGGCTGGGTCCGTTCCATTCAACTGGAGTCAAACTGTGCTCGATCATTTCTGACTTACAGTAGAGACCTACAAAGCATCAGATCAGATCCGGCAATCTACAATCAATCTGAAATTAAATGGGTACCTCTATACACTACATGCGCGCATGTATCTTTATTGGTATGTGCGCATTAAGCATACATTATTTACGGATGTCCGTACGCATCTATACCTGTTCTTCCACACATGCATCTACTTAAGAGAGTGAAACACCACGGTGGCATGAGGGCTCTCACCCTTATCCCAACTGAACTGCGAAATATAACATGACAGTGTGGCACCCTTCATGATGGTATGAGGACTCTCACCCCAATGCCAGTTGGAACTGCGAGCCATTCTTTGTCTGAAGGAGAGATCCCACTGGAACGTACTCAAAACCTGAAACACACAGAAGTGGCATATACATATTCTTCCCTTTCACGTACTAGCAAAACAATATTTAGTCGCAATGGGCTGAACGGTTTAAGCACCAGGCTATCACCCGCAAGTCGGTGACGACGATTGTGTGTTACATGTCATCTGTTAATATAAAATCCTTTCGAGAATGGTCGTGCACGATTTACGTCACGCAAGGTACACATAATGGCAGGCATTTTCGTGATAGAAAATACACCATATTTGGATCAGGAATGGACAACACATTTCTCAGACAAATGGTGGTTCGCGCCAGTCGAGTTCAATTTATGTGCAGACAACTAGAACCCCGAGTCCTCCCGCCAACGCCACATTATCTCGGTAAAAGCAACATGGGGACACTGGCTGTGTACAGCGGGTGGCAGCTAGTTCCAGGAGGCAGTTGTTTTGCACTCTGAGGATTCCCTGAGACGAGAACAGTAGCTGCAGTTTGACAGTCTGAGGCGGCAACGAGCGGGTGGCAACGACCAACGGGCGGGCAGCAAGCTGCGACACAACTGAGCTGGTACGAACACGTCCTGTGTCGCCGTCGGATCGGACTCGGCGTTCATCACCTGGCACTTGACAGACCGTAATAAGTTTGCCTTCCCACTCGATCCGCTCAAGGCGTCGCCGTGTCCTCGCCATGGTCCCGCAGCGAAGTTCATGGTGAGTGGTCGATGCGATGCATGCGATGCATCGCGGTTTTTATGTTTCCTCCACCTAAGTCAGAGTGCTTTAAACAACACACCACGGGACGTGGTCCATCGAGTCTGCTCGATTCTAAATATTCGTGCCTCCTGACCGTCTCACTTTGAAAACGCGTGGCAGAGGCAGTCTTTCCGTCGAAGATTAAGCATGTTAAGCAATCGCCATAAACACGTGCACTGAGAGAAGGGGAACTTTCGTGCCCAGACCCGTAACTGTTTTTCCTGAAAATCTCGAGAACGGATCGGACCTGGCCGCTGCTGCTTTGCCATATTTATGATAATTTAACAGCTCGTCTACTGACGCAAAGAAATCGAAAATCGGATGGAAACCTTAAAGCACGAAGGATGTGAAGTCAAACATACAAAGCCGCGGTCGGACAAAAGCAGTTCGCCTACTGCGCGGGCGGTCAATACAATGCGCTACCGCCTGAATTTGCCGCTATGTCACCGCCGCAGTTCAGGCGCGTCCAGACGCGACGCTTGTCATCGACGTCGACATGAAGCACGTTCTCTACCACTGGCTATGACTGTCTTTTTAACTGCGTTTTCCTTCTTCTTGCTTTTCATTTTTGCTGCTTTTCTTGCTGACTCTGCCTGTTTCTTGGCTCCCCATGAAGTATGTGTGTGTTTGTGGATGTTTTAACCATTGTGCATTTTCCCATTGTTTGACTCCGGGCCCGAGAATAGCCCTGTTGGCCTGGGCTGTACATCGGGCTTAGACGCGCAACGTAAAACGAATACAGAAATAATACCTAACAAAAATAGAAGAGAATCGGGAGAAGTGGGACAGGTGAGATCCGGGACAGTATCTTCTGTTTCTTCAAATTGCTTCGAAATACGATTTTCTCCATAATAATGTTTTTGAAGAGTGACCAGCTGCGCAGGTCCTTCTTTTCCTGTAACCCCGGTGGATCGGCTGGTAGGCTGCACGTAGCGGAAAGTTCGTTTTAACAACCTCGCAAAGAGTCATTTAGAGTAAGTTTGCCTCGTCCCTTTCAAATAAGGTTTTATATTTTATAGGAATATGCAGTTATATATAGCCCATATATATATATATATATATATATATATATATATATATATATATAGCTCAATACCTCACATATCATTTCTCATTGTAAATGCCATCGTTTTTCTCGGGCCGACGTGTTTGCCTAATCTGATGGTTGCGGGAGAGCTGGGACACAACATGGTCCACTTCCCCCTCCAGTGCCCCATTTCTCCCCATGTGCCTCTGATCATAGGCGTTGATTTGTTTCATTTAGGGCCTGACCCACCATGGGCAACGATGAGGAAAGAGGCGGGGGAAACGGCTGACCCCTCCCCCCAGCTCTGGGAGAAATTTAACATTAATCCTATGGCGTTGCATAGAAAGAATTGGCCAGAAATAATATTACTTCGCCCCTCCCCAAACCCCTCGGAGATTCCACCACCCTTGCCCCTCTCTCCCCTCCCCGTTCGGCTCGGCACCGAATGCCTAAAACAGGGGTGTACGGGCCACCTGTATTGATTTGTTTCCGAAATCAGTGTTACTCTTGTGATGGTGAAAGGCATTGCAAACATGGCCGGAGTAGGTACGCACGGGTGAAGTTTCCCACACAGTTTTGGTACGGCTTTGGTTTTACCACTTGGCCATTAAATCATAGCTTGCCTTCCTTTACCACACCGATCCTCTTAAGCTCCTGAGGTAATCCTGATCTGTGCTGCCTATCCCATGAAAAGAAAATGCCGTTTGGATATGCAAGGAAAACAGAACAAATACATACCACCCATGATTAGATTTTTGCTGCCATTGGTGGAATACTTGAAAATGAGAAATCGGTACGTAAAGCGGCACAACAGCATAGAGCCTCTAGAAGTTCGCTCAGCCACTTGGTACAGGAGTAGATCCAAAACCCAGAAGGCAGGCTGGGGCGCACTATGACCACCCAAAGATGTCCTCTGATCAGGAAGAGACCATTGTCGCTGAGTACATCGCTGCTCGAGTATGTTCTGTTTCCGAATCTCTCTGGATATCCGGCACGAAAACAGGCGTAAGAGTTCACTTTCTGTTGCGGCCCGCAGCTCGGACAACAATTCCCATGCTTCACGAGCGCGACACGCTCCTCAACCCGTCGCAGCAGTTGACCGACTGCCACGAATCATAGCGCGCCTTACAGCAGTGAGGTCACAACAGCTGACCCACCGCCACCAACTGCAGCGCGACACGTAACGCCGGCGCCAAACCGCACCGCCATCTTCCGACTAACTTTGAACATTCGTGCTCGACCTCCACCACAGGTGGCAGTGCACTACCGGCCGCACGCTGACCCTCAGTCAGGTCAGACGCGCTCGCAAGGGTAGTGAAAGTCGCAAACATGTTCTACGGCTTGACACCAAGCACGGTGAAGAAACTTATGTACCTGGTGGCCAAAGCGAACGGACTGCGCGTGCCAGACGGATGGGAGAGTACCAAAATGGCTGGAAAAGACTGCGAAATCCAGCCCTTGCTGTAAGGCAGCCGGAGCCAACGGTACTTGCAAGGGTAACGAGCTTCAACCGACACAATGTGACCAATTTTTTCGACAGCTTGGAGCTCTTGCTCCTTCAGACCGGTGTAGATGGCACCAGGATCTACAATGTCGAAACGGGATGCACCACTGTGCAGACGTGGACAAAAGTAGTTGCGACAAAGGGTCAAAAGGTCTTTGGCCAAGCCACCTCACGTGAGCGGGGCGAACTGGTGACGGTGCGTGGCGCGGTGTCAGCCGCCAGATGCTCTCTTTCGCCGACATTTGTTTTCCCTAAGAAAACACGGCGAGAGACCCCGACGACAGAAACGCCCACGGCGTCATTCGGCGTCGTGCATCACTCAGGATGGATGACCAGCGATAACGTTCTTCAGGTTATCAAGCACATCGTGACACACACAGGAGCGTCAGTGGAGAACCAATGCATAATTATCATGGACAACCATGAAAGTTGCCTATACCCACCCCGTCGAGGCCAAAAAGTTCGGTGTATACATCATAACGATGTCATCGCACACCAGCCACAAAATCCAGCCACTGGACAGGAACGATGTCGAGTCCTCTCAAGGTCTTCTTCAATTCGGCGGTGACGTCATGAATGCTGTCCAAGCCAGGGAAAACTGCGTCACTGCATCAAATGGGACAGCTAAGCGGGGACAAACGCAGCAACACCACGGAACATCATATCTGGATTCAGGCCCTCCGGAATCTGGCCGCTCGACCGGAAAGTCTTTAAGGACGAGGATGTCTTTAAGACGTTTTGCCTTCCCAGTTGTGATCAAGCCATACCCAAAAGCCTCACCGAGAAATAGCCTGCAGGGAAGAAAACGTGGTAAAACTGTGGTTGCCACATGTGTGCCTGAGCTTAAGCGCCTGCGCGGTGACAGCGAAGAACGCCGCAAAAAGGCAATGGAAAAGGAAGACAAAGAAAAGGAAATCAAGAAAGAAGGGAGGAAAGGCAGGGGTGTCGAATTATATTCTTTTGAGAGGGCCCTGCGCCACCCTGTATAGATTTGGGCCCATCCAATGTTGGTTTGGGTCCACCCAATATTTTTCGTCGGTTTTGAAGGAAAATGAGTCATAGTAGCGCAAAATCGGCCGCAACAGATAAGAGACAAGCAGAAAACAAAAAACAAAGTCTAAAGCAATATACCTATCTATTTTCCTATATTCGATATATGTATATATATACATATATATATATATATATATATATATATATATATATATATATATATATACATGGGGACAACTACAGTTTTTGACTTGATAATTAGTAACAAAAAATTTCCACATTTCCTTTGGTCAAAATAAACTGGGCTAAATCCGTTGAGAAACCCACACTTAGGGGAGGTTAGGTTATCGGGCCCTCGGCTCGGTCCCCCCGCCCCAATCATTTACAGAAATCGACGCCCCCGAGGAAAGGGTACGGAAGAAAGCGAGCAAGGCTATAGTCTTCACGTCTGGCAACAGTGCAACAATGTGCCTGTGCTGTGGCGACGAATATGGATTGCGGAGAGAAGGATGAGTGTAGTGCACAAAATGCAATCAATGAGGCCATGATTGCATCGGTGAGGAAGATCAGTTTATGTGCAAGTTTTGTCTGCAACGCTATAGAACGCTGGGGTGTTCTTATGCACAGAAAATGCATTGTCTTTCATGACGTTACCTGTTATATTTCTCACGGCAATATTTACGCGACGATGAATAGAGGCAAGGGCCATCCAAAGAATACGACATCTAGCTTGCGTTGCATGGGCTTGTTACGTAGTTACAAACCTACTTGGCGCTCAAACCGTTTGTATTCCTTTGGTATTTAATAACTTCCTATTTTCAGCTTTATAACGTTAAAGTGCTCATAGGTAGGCAAATGGCAATATCTGCCTAGGTAGCTAAATGGTAATATACGTTTACTGTTTCCAGATCGTTTTCGCAGATAAGTATATTGGATCTCTCTGGCTAGCTATTTCCAGAGGAAGAGGTCTCTGCATTAGTTAGAATTTTGACTTTTATAAATAAGAAATCATGGTTTCGATAAAAGGACGATTTTACGCATTTATGTTTCATATATGCAGTAGAACATATTGGAACACGTATGTCCCTCAAAATTTCTAATATAATCTTCTGCCTCATGTCTCCCTAACAAGTCCCAATTTTCCCCACGTGGTGTCTCATTTCTCCCGAACTTGTCCCATCTCTCCTTTTTGGAATGCATTTCCGGCTCCCGCTCCCAAAAAGTGAGCTAATATTTTTCTTATCAGTTTAAAACTCAGCATCCGGATAGTGATTTAGTAATGCTACACATTAACATCTAAAAGGTTAAGATTGCTTAGCAAGGAAAGTCTGCCTGAGGTAGCGGGAGAAAGGGGACAATTGGTGTCCCACTTCTGGTTCTCCTCTAATGGGTGTCACAGACGAATTTACGCATTTATGTGGTGTCTCATTTCTCCCGAACTTGTCCCATCTCTCCTTTTTGGAATGCATTTCCGGCTCCCGCTCCCAAAAAGTGAGCTAATATTTTTCTTATCAGTTTAAAACTCAGCATCCGGATAGTGATTTAGTAATGCTACACATTAACATCTAAAAGGTTAAGATTGCTTAGCAAGGAAAGTCTGCCTGAGGTAGCGGGAGAAAGGGGACAATTGGTGTCCCACTTCTGGTTCTCCTCTAATGGGTGTCACAGACGAATGGGAGCTTTGCGAGAGGAGAAGTGTTCTACGAAAGATCACCGTTTGAACATGATCAGCCAACATCACTCAGGGGTAATTGAAAATGATGGATGTACCAAGAATAAAGCCAGGGCCAGTGAAGGTCAAGGTCATCAAAGGTGAAGGTCATACAGCTTGTGGTCTGATCCAGGTTTGCTTCGCAACCTCTCGGCTTTTTATACAAATACATGTATGTGTATGTTTACGTTTTACAACAACCAAATCATGTAACTGGGTTCATCATAAACAACTTCAGTGCAAACAGTTGACATAGAACTTTCTTTGGCTCAAAAACTTCAGCCAAGATCAGCGACAATGGCTCACTTTATTTGGCTTTAAAGTCAATGAACGTTGAAAGTAACCCAATGCACTGGTGTTGGCTATTTTCACTGAAAGTACGCCACCAAATGGTGCGTTTAAAGCTCATATTTACACTCAAGCTACACTAGTATCCCGTGTACCTCCAAATCTGATAAGCAAAGATAAAAAATGACGTCATAGGTGGGTGAACTAACATGACCTCGACCCGAAATCTTTATTCAAGACGTCAAATGAATTGGAATTATCGTATTCCGCGTTTTAACTCTCTTACACGCGCGTTTTTCCCGTTTCGTCCGAAAAGCCGTACGGAAGGACCTGTGCGGGCCGAGAAAGTGTCCAAAGAAGATTTTTTCACCTCATTTACCCTTGGAGATGTTCACCCGGGATCATGAAAATTGCACACAGCGTAATTTTCTGTGGCCCTACCATACCTTTAAAATTCCGTGCCTCCAGTTCCCTCCGTTCCCGAGATCGGAGAGAGGGGGGCACGAAAGTGCCTCCCTTCCACTGCGCGTGTTAAAGATCACCCCTTGGTGTTAATAACGGAAGCTGTCGAGGTCAGCGCTGGAACCCGACTTCTTCGTCTGAGCTTGCCTCCGCAGCGAAGCTCGCTGAAACGGCTCTCTCACCAGCCATCACACCCCGCCTCATTGACGTTATCGCTCGCCGCCGGACGTGGAAACGTATCATATCGACTGTCATTCCCAGGGCCCGACCGCACGTGCCCTTTCCCACCATCGACCGCGCGCAGTGTCCGTCAGGTCAGCAATCCGCGCCCTGCCACAGCGACCACGGCGGCGGCTGCCCGCGCTTCACCATCCGCCGGCCCGGACCGACCGGATGCAGCCGTGGCGGGTCCCACGCGACGTCACTACACTTCAGCCAGCGCAACTGCGGCTCGTAATGCCGGCGGGCGACCCCACGCGGCGAGATAGCGGCGGGAAAGATTGGTGACGCAGGCGCCGTGTGTGACTGCGAGCGGCGGGTGTCGGCCGTGTTTCTCGGAGCACGCGTCCGACTTCAGACGGCGGATGACGTGCCGCCGCCACGTGCCACGTGCATGTGATGCGCGGCTGGCGGTTTCCGGGGCGATCAGTGACGTTTCTGATTGCTCACAAGTGGTCCGCGAAATGATAGGCAGAGGCACAAAACAGGTGCATCGAAATGATTTTTTTTTCATTTTCACTTCGTGCAAACCACGGTTCATGTCACTGCATGCTGGTAGGTGCAAGGGCCGACCGGTCTTATACTTAATTTGTGAATGAAAATTGTCTGTATTTATCACACTGTTAGCACATATCTGCTTTAGCACAGCTTCTGTGAATGCCGGACGTATCTGCAACGAAGCTACGGGCATTGCAGAAAAGACATGATGTGACATTGCCCAACAGATGTATCCATCTTGCATCCATTTTACTGATGAGCAGCAGATAACATACGTTTAACAAGAAAACAAAAGGTTATGAAGATCAAGATCATCACAGAAGTTCATGACATGACTGGTTCCTAGGAAGGAGGTAGAGGTACTAGGCAAGAGAGAGGATCTCACCTTATGTTAAGTTAGGTAAGAAGGCTATCCTCACCTTAGGTTAGGTCAGGAGGGCTATCTCTAAGGCTAGGTGAGATGAGAGAGGTCACTTTACTTCCTGTCAGATTAGGCAAGAGAAACCACTTTACGCCATGTGAATGACAAATATAGATTCTCAGTTCCTTTCACGTCAGGCACGTAAGACAGGTGAGATCGTCTTCAGACTCCCAGGCTAGGTGAGAAAGCTTACTGTTGGCCAGTCAATTACCAGGGCTTTCCCCACCCCAGCTCAGGCTCGAGACGTCGCCTCAACTCACGCGAGGTCAGGTAAGAAAAATCTCACCCCAGGTGAGCTGGCGTCAGAAAGTCCCCTCGTCTCAGGCTGGGCAGACTGCACACACCGCCTCTCAGGTCAGATAATAGCGCTCACCGTCACCGTCCGGCAGGCCGCCGGCCTTCCGTCCAGTCCGTGGTTCCGTGCCGCAGCAGCAGGGCGGCCGTCCCGAGCACCGCCAGCAGCGCCACGCCAACTGTCTCCCTCCGTCGCGGCAGCCGCATTCTGACTGGCGCCGCCCGGCCGCCGGCCCGCCGGCCCGCAGGCCGCGGCCTCGATATCGGCTATCTAATGCACATGTGTCGGGCCATCCGGGCGCGGGTCTCTGCCGAGTCCCCGGCAGTGGAGCGCGCGCTCCGACGGCAGGGCGACGTGTCGCGACACCTGGCAGGCGGTAGTCGGTGTGTATGGGGATATACTGTATATACCGGGCAATCGGAAGCTGCGTGGTGTTCCGCCTGTACTGTGCCCCTCCTCTGTTTTCACGGCAATGCTTCCTTCTCATCTGTCGCCAGCTGAACCACTCCACCGCGAATGCACTTCTCGATGATAAGTAAACAGTACTCGGAAGTTAGGAGGTAGTGGAGTGTGAAAGTCCCACTGCGCTACTAGGTAGAGGGAAGTCCGGTCCTAATTTCATCTTGATGTCATGACCATGAGTTGGCATGGTCATCCTTGGCCCACTGGAGCTTCCACTGGCCTTGCATTGGCCACCATCCAGCGAACGTTTGTTTGGCAGTCCCTCATAGAGTCGCATATTGCAGCATCTTGTTTCTCAATATCCCCCCCCTCGCCGTCGTGGGAGGCGTGAGCCGTCCGCCGGGCAGACTTGCACTTGACGTCCTCGCGAAGCTCCGAACCCATCTTGAAGCCGCCAATGGCACCGGAAAGACCGTCTGTCCCCTCGGGATTTCCAAGTGAACCTTCTCAGTGCTGGTTCTGCCGACCCTCGTAACTTGTCCTCAGTATGTGACGAGTTTAAATTCGAGCAGCTCGTCAGGCTGCCGGCTCACCTTCTTCCAATCGCGATGCTTCTTGACCTCGTCATTACCAACGTCACTGGCCTACAGGGCCAGCTGGCAGCACTCTCCGAACCGGTAGCCGATGACCGGCCTCTTCTAAAGGCGCCAGCACCGAGGTGGGTCGATGAGAATCTTCAGGCCTTCATGTCCACCTGGTGGTGGACGCAGGCCGTCCGGTAACTATCAGCACCCGGCGCCGTCCCTGCTGCACGAAGCTCCTGCTGTGTGAAGGCGCAGCTCTGGCGGTGATGTAGCATGGGAACGTGATTCGGCAGTCATGGGAACGTCTCCTGTTCTCATTCGGATCTAAGAGAGCGCATCAGCATCTTCGCAACCGCATTAAATCCCTGTCGCGCGTGTCCGTGCGGCTGGACCGCGTTGATTTCCAGGCCAGTCTAGAAAGTTTTGGCGCTCAGTGCGGCGCTCGTGGGGCGACGCTTGCTGAGAGTGCTGTTGCAGCCCGCCATGTGGACACGTTCAACGCCCACTTTCCAACGCCGACTTCCCGCATGGGCAGGATCCAGCGGCTTGGTTTGAGAGGGCTAAACCACAATTTGCTGGGTATGGAGATGGTAGGTCAGCGAGTCAGCGACGCGAGGAGGGGGAAGGAGGGAGAGGGGTGGAAGACTCGGGCCGTGGGTTCGTAGTGGCCAGCGACTTCCAACTCTGGTTGTGTAGTAGCAACCATGTGCTTTTGGGGGGGGGGGGACAAAAGCCTATTGGGCACTTCTTATCACAGATGGGGTGGGGAATGGCCGAAATGCCCCCGGATCCGCCAGTGGGTTCCCGTATGGCTGCTGCCGGGTCCACTCGGATCCGCCCTCTGGCCCCCGGCTGTGCCGGGTGTGCGCCTCCCGATGTGCGGCGCGTCCTTCGACCTCGCCGAAACAATGACCGTCGTCGTACGGAGAGCGTTTCGAGAACAGTTGGCAGCGGTCACCGGCGCGGCCAAAGGCAGGGGGCGGACTCCCCTCAGGCCCACATTTTTTGTGACAACTTTTGCATATCGTCTTCCCAGCAGGTGGTTTTCGTGTGATTTCAGTTTACTCTGAGCTCCGGGCCCCTCCCCCTTAAGGAAATCCTGCTGCGCCCCTGGCAGTAATTTTCTGGCTGCTAGGCTGTGCCCCTGTCCCCAAACACCCCCAAACAATTTTCCTTTGTTTGCTGCAAAACACTGTGTGCCGTTCCCTGGTCCGCACTTTCGTCATCTCATCAACAGCTCAATCACCTCTGGTCAGGGGTGGAATTTTCCAGCATTATTTATGGGGGCACTCAGACGGCAGGATTTTTGTAGCAGAGTTTTGATGCAGCTAGCTCTAGCCCTCGCAAAAACAAAAATTCTTCGGATTTCGGCCAATTCATTTTCGTATTACTGAAATTAGAATTCGTTCGCACAAGTACGAAACTC
Organism: Capitulum mitella; assembly: GCA_030062745.1. Classification (NCBI taxonomy): domain Eukaryota; kingdom Metazoa; phylum Arthropoda; class Thecostraca; order Pollicipedomorpha; family Pollicipedidae; genus Capitulum; species Capitulum mitella. The sequence goes on along the minus strand of CP099844.1, from coordinate 17,485,095 downwards.
TGACCCCGAGGGGCCCGGGTCCCTTTAGGTGTGCGTATGAGTGCATTTTTGTGGTGCGTTTTTAAGTCATGCAGTCGCATTATTTTATATTATGATATATTATATTATATTGTGTTATATTAGACTATATAAATATTTGATAAACTTGCTGAGTGACGAAATTATGTAACGCTGATTTCACTTAATGGCACAAGTATATGCGCACCTGCCTTCTTTGTACATGCATTAACTTTTTGTGCTATTAATCCGCTCCGTACCAGTGGTCAGATCCACCTTCCCTGTACCAAGGGTGGGGATGTTTGAACATTCCCTCTAACTCGCGAGCCATGTATCGGAGAAAAATGGGACATAGATCATTGCAAACACTAGAAGAGTAAAACTCAAAACTGGTAACATTTTGGAAAATTGCCCGAAATTTAAAAAATATACCCACAAAAAACTAAAATTGAGGGTTTTGCTATTTTTTAATAGCTCAGCAACTAATCCACATTTTGCCTTAGATTATGCCTAGCACGACAGCTGACAACAAGTTAACAATCTTTTTTTAGTAGGGTTACCTCTTTTTGACCTTCGGCGCGTGTCAGGTCAGGTGATGTCATCATTCCAAAACAGTAAATTTGCAAAATGTACATCCTATTTTTCATCTTACTGATGAGTGTGGTTTCGTGGCTAATTTGCACTTGAGAGGGTGTTGCTGAGATACCCATAACACTATAGATACCCAAGCACGATTTCAGGTTAAACCAATTGGTTTAAACCAACCAGGTTAAACCAAAAGCCAGCTAAGGTCTATTGAGGTCAAATTTTTAAATGATAGGAATCGAAAAATTCGAAGTTTAGCGGGGTCTATGTGGCAAGTGGAGTATTTTCCAGAGTTCAAAAAGGGTCAATGGAGGCTAAGAGAGGTCATATGAGGTCACCAACCAACGGCCTCCGACACTACTTGATGCGCCTGGCTTGGAGAGGAATAAGTAAGGTGCACATGGTTATGCAGGGATTTTCTTTTAATAAAACCTTCTTGTCGGATTTATCTCTAGCATTGTTTTTACACATTGCAATGACCCATTCAAGGCCACAGCAAAGTCTTCACTGCATTCCTCAGATCAAAATGGGTCACTGACCTCGGATGAATTCTCGTTTCTCCCCACATTGCAAGATAAGATTATTTTGGGCCATAAATCCGAATTCAGCATCTGCTCTACTCAATAGAGCTGCAAATTAGTATTTTTGGGAAAAAGGTTTGGGTTTATAACATGCACCCATATTGGTGAGTCATGACCTGAGCCAAGGTGACTGGTGCCCTGGTGACATGACGGTAGCACATGTGAAAGATCCTGCTTCTGATAATATCTGATCATTGTCATGCCGTAAAAATCCGTTCAGATTCAAGGAAAGTCTCAAAAGGGACTAAAATTGATCTGACATTAGATCACTGATCTGGAATTTTCCGAAAGACCAAAAACATAAAAACTGAACCTTGTATCATATGCTACAGCTCCCGCAAGTTTCAGCGAACTCGGCCCAACCCCGGAAAAGTTATAGGGTTCGAAATTTTTTGGAGGTTGACCTCATTTACCTGACCTGATCCGGGCTTAAAATTTTAATAGGATGTGTGCAATAAATGATAGAAAAGGTACTGCAAATCTGGCGGTTCTGTCTCTTTCCGTTATTCCGCTATGGCGTAGAAATCTGGGGGGGGGGGCGTTCAAACACTCCCCTGATACGGGAGGGTTAAAGACTTGAGGCAATGTTTTTGAGACAATAACTGTTTTTTGGTTTGTGTGTGCACAGATCATGTTTTTATTGCAGATTTCTAGTCCGAGAGTTCATGTGCACTCGCAAAGAGATATAAAATTACATCGTTGCTTCTTGTGTATTTCCTGCGACTTGGAAAGGTGCTTCTGTCACCGCCAGAAAAGGCAAAAACACACATGCAGGACTTCACTTTACACGTCACATCTCCATGACCTGACCTAGCATGGAAATGTCGCCAGAAAAGGCGAAAACACACAAGCAGGAGTTCACTTGAGACATCACATCTCCATGACCTGATCTAGCATAAAAATGGTTTGATGTCAAAATATTTAGAATTGATTGATGGACATGTACAGAAAGTTTGGCCGGGCTAACTCTAGCAGCTCAGAAGTTATTCAAGAAAAACTGAGCTGGTGCCCAATTTGACACCGCCAGGCGGCGCCGGATAAACTTGGCACACAAGGTACTCGGGTGTGAAGAGCCGGCATCACTTCTAGCCGTTGTCCAACTGAACAGTGCGATGTGAGAGCGAAACACGAGGCAATACCGGTTGTTTCGAGTCCCACGCTTCAGGACAGAGGCTGGGAGGCGGCGTTTCAGTGCCGGAGCGCCCACCCTATACAGAAATTGTTCGCCTCGATGACGGATCAAGATTGTGACTGTTTTTATCATGCGCACGTGTGATGTATTTGTGTGTTTGTGTGTCTGTATGCATTTTCGCCTTGCGCCAGTTTGACTCGGGACGTAAAAGCCACTATGCCAGGTGGACAACCCTATGATTGAAATACAGTACAACGCAGTACAATACAATCCACAGTACCATTTCTATGTTGTCTTTTCCATCTAACACCAAGGACGATGTGGTCTGTTCTAAGCTCATCTCCATCTGCATCCAACTCATCCAACTCATCCATCATGTTTTGTTCTCTACCCAGAGCACTTACCGACCGAACCACTCATCCGAGGATATTCTACTTGACGCAATCTCGTGTTACACAAGAATCTGTAGATGCCAACCTCCCCCCCATCACGAGCCGTATCTGCCTAAGGCCTTTGATAGTGAGGGCCAGCCGACGCTGCAGCAAAGCTGGAACAGTCAGGCGCCTCCTCAGTGTAGTTTCGACCTCAGCGGCCGCGGTCAAGTTCCTCGAGGCGGCACCACTGCTTTCTCTCTGACCCACGACGTCTCACGAGGCTTTACACCGCCGCCTTTTACCATAAATTGCTGACCGAGCTGTTGGGGCTGCCAGTTTCAACCGCCATCTGGTGAACGACCTACGTCGTGCGCCTGACTGTGACCGTGTTTCCTTTTGCATTTACCTGTGTTGACCTTTCCGTGATTTTTTTCGTTCTAGTTATCGATGAGAGGTCTGAATACCAACAGTGGAGAAGACGACCTTAATGACTGTCTAAGTCTAAGTCTGAGTCAGTGCCTAAGGCTCCATCGTCAGCCATATTCTACTCCTGATTTTCATTAGCGCAAGGGCGCAGTCGGGCTTTTCTTGGGGGGGGGGGGGAGCTCAGCGAGAACTGAAATCATGTGAAAGCCGCCTACTGGGAAGACGATGTCCTGTGGTTTCAACAAAGAATGCGGGCCTAAGGGAGGGGGGGGGGGAAGTCCTGGTCTCCTGGGCCGACCTAGGCTGCGCCGGTGCTGCGGTCTCTCATACTGTCTTCCCGACGGACATCTTTATTCCTACGTTGACGATGTTCAGCTTCTTAAACAAAACCATCGCTGACTCATGGTGCCTTTACGACCACCTTAAGGCCGGGGTGTGGGGATACCTTCACGGACTGTTTCAGTCCAAACATTAGCTAAAAATGAAAACCCGAAAGAACAACTTTCATCTTGTTAAGCAGAAAGGCATCGCTTGAGGGGCAAGATCAATACAAACAGAAACGGGAAACGCCTTTTGCAAACCAAATGGCGTTATTTTTTTGGAAGGCGTTGTTTCTTAATAACTCCAGGACACTTATGTGCACTGGAGTTAATAGTAACTCAGCTCAATAACTCCAGGGCAGTTATGTGCTCCGGAGTTATTAAGAAACAACGCCTTCCAAAAATAACATCATTTGGTTTGCAAAAAGCGTTTCCCGTTTCTAAAGCGATGCCTTCCTGCTTAACAAGATAAAAGTTGTTCTTTCGGGCTTTCATCTTTAACTACTGTTTGGACTGAAACAGTCCGTGAAGGTATCCCCACACCCCGGCCTTAAGGTGGTCGTAAAGACACCATGAGTCAGGGATGACATTGTCTAAGAAGCTGAACATCGTCAACGTAGAAATAAAGGTGCCCGTCGGGAAGATAAAGCAGTTTGATGTTCCCACAACAAGAGGTGAGAACACGTGAAGACTGACGAATAAGGTAAGACCGAATGTATTAAATGGAGGAAACTCCGTGCATCAGGTCGCAACATTCGTCCGAAAGCCCGCTATACGGGCAGATCAGTAACATCTCATACATGTATAGAGAGCTGAAACGATTCGTGCATTGTTTTCGGCCGACAAGTAGTCCTCACTCACAACAATCGGCATCCATCACAGTGAGTAATTGAAGGGGTCGAGCAACAGGACGAAAACGACATCTCTGTCCGCCAATGGTGCGTTCACTGCCGAGCCTGCCGCTGGTGTCACACCAATTAGCAAACTAACCATATTTACAAATCCCCGACTATTCCGATGCAAGTGTACGAACATCATACACCTTCGCACGTGATTATATTTAAATGAACTGCTACTAAGTGTTGTCTCGTCTTATGTACATATTGTATTTGCGCCCTGTCAATATCACGTACGCAAAAAATATTGGCAAAAAATGTTAGCAAAGATAGCACTTACTTTTTGTGTAACCTTACCCATGGTACGTATTTGCTACAGATGTGCGATGTGGCCGAAAAATGTATGAATGTGACATCTTGGGAGGCCATGAGTGCTACGGTTACTGTAAGCACGAGGCACAACTCAAACTTTATTAAATGAACATTTCCAAAACACTACTGTCCGCTACTTCGAGCAGACTTCGCACAGTCCTATCGCCGATTGCTACCACAAGTTAGCACGAATCCAAAGAATAAACCTACGTGGAGGCTGATTCAATTAGAGGATCAACATTTAGCACTAGCCCCAGAGCCTGTTCCACAATGTCTCCCAAGGTAAGGACTGGTACTGCCAACAGCAAGTTGGAGCAACTACTCATCTTGCACAACAAGCTGACCGGGGCAACGGGTGCAGTCGCTGCTTAATTTCCGGGCCGAACTTGGGTGACGCGGTCAGGCCTGTCATCTTTTCGTCCCGGCCACAGCGAACCCCTGCACCAGACGAGGGCCTGGCCCAGCCATATCTGCGACGGAGAGAACCGACACTCCTAACAGCAGGCTGATGTAGCCGCCCATCTCGCTGACCATGTTGGCCAGTTGGTAAAAGAGACGCTCCTTGGCTATCTCCTCAGGAACCTGAGACATGCCAATGTATACGGAAGAAATTCTCCCCGAATTACCACATTCACGTACATTAGCGTTAACGATGTAAAAATGTCGTCGGCAGGACGGCAAACAACGGCATTGTTTGATCACCTTATCAGACTCCAGCCGGAACCCTTAGCTTCTTTAAGGAGCATTCCGCAAGATGCGGGAAGTCCTGCCGCATCTCTGGCGTCGAGCAGTTCTGCGTTACCGCCCGCAGTGCGTGATAGCAGCTCATTATACACGTCTCGTAGTCATAGCCGGCTGTAGCGTCACAAGCATCTCGCCGCAAGCTCTCCCTGTCATGGACCAGTGACTGCAGGCGCAGGTAGACTTTATTGCCGCCCTTCACTGCAAAGTAGGGATCTCGCGGCAGTCCTCCCATATCTATCGTAGGTCCTCCGATGCGTAGCTCGGTGACAATGGGCCGTCGCCTTGGGTGAACAAACACGCGGTGATCCCAAGGAAACTGTGCCATTGTGTTTCGGATAGAGCTTCATCCAAATTCTGGCCTTCTTCCTGCCAGTGCTGTCGGCAAGTTGGCCCCAGCTGATGTTCGGTGTAAAGGTGTGACAGAGATTTAGCTTGTCTGACACCCAGGATCGCCAAATTCCATGCTCCACTGGGACTTGGTCTCCAGGGCAGCTTGGCACCACAGATGGGTCGCAGCCAGGCCCACATCTGAGGGATTTACCCGAAGACCAGCTGGCCCGCCAGACCTTCTCAGTCATTGACATGTTCTTCAGGCGGATCATCTCCTTGGAGAAAGGATCCTGCGGATATTCACAAATAGTTACGCTTGGTATGGCGACTTTCGATCCAGGCGTGTACAAGATAGCTACTGAGACGGGCTCGCTGAGATAGAGCTCCAGCAGGGTCCAGCACTGGTAGCCGGCCAGCACGACACAGCCGGCCACCAGCAGACAGCGGGCCACCGCCGCCGGTGTCCGGGGCCAGCACGGCAGCCGGGACATGGCGCCAAGACACGAAGTGACACACGTCCGTCCGTCGCACGACCACGGACTGGAAGGGACAGTGAGCGGAACACGCCGACCAGGGCATTTACGCCGACAGCAATGGATTGTGGCCCCATGTTAAGAAAACTTTGCAACCAGAAAAGCTGCCATTGGTTTAGGGACGTATGACCGTAACATATCGATCCGGTTATTTACGCTTGACAAACGTCTTGCACCACACACATCGTACTTGAATGTTACGTAGACGGCAAACAAATGTCCGTAGCCTCCAGTCCTTTAAGCGGCCTTTCAGGTCTCCGGCACCAGCCAAGTTTGGCAGCGAGCACGTCTGCAGTTCGCCGCAAAGATAACGAACAAGTACATGAAGGCAATTTATGACGACCAAAAGTTATTCAGGCTTTTAATAGGGCTTAGCCGTACGGTTATGGTCAATCGATCCACGCCTCGCAACTCCCAGGGCTTTCAATGCTGCTAAGGCTATGAAGCTGTTGAAGCAAATTACTTACAGATTACACGCTAGATGCAACCAATTTCGGTCTGCAAAAAAAGCGAAACAAATACCTGGGTGTTCAAACGCGGGTGGGTAGACCAACGATGCATCTATGTAGTAGAGTTTTCTGTTTGGCGTGATAGCTTGATTACTGGCGACCTCGTTCATGCCGATATTTCTCTTCTTCAGTACTTCTCTTTTTGCAAGTTCTCCCATTTAATCGTCCATTCGTCGGACACACAGGGCTTCCATTTTCACCACCTATATTCTTAACGTCAAACACAGACCACTTACAACACTAACACTTCACTACGTCACGAGCATCACGAGGTCCACAACATGTTGAACCAAAAGAGATACTGTGCGAAAACCGGCCCTGCTTGTATACTACCAACAAACGGAAATAATGAAAGGGAGTGGAAAAGTCATGATATGATATGTAATCAACTAGGAAGAGTTCTGCAATCGGAATATTCTGGAAAGACTAGGTTTTGACAAATGAACGGGTGTGAGAATGCACGGAATTCAGAGAACTAGCTGATGGAAGGCGGATGCAAGAGGTCAGAAGTTCCTGCGGATGCAGACTATTTTAAGGTTAAAAAAAGGGAGCATCGTTAACATTACGGATTTTTCTGGCGGCACCGCGGTACGATTAATGTACTCGAGGCGTTAATGGGCTCTCAGACGTCTTTGTCTGATTCCCTTCGGTGCCTGCTCTGGGAACTAGAGCTGAAGGCATCTGGTATCCTTAGCCAGTCTTCATAAACCAAAGACTTTCGAAGAAAAGTCCGTAATATTTAGGGAAATTTACAAAACATTGGAATTTGAAGGTTTTCGTATACGGAATCTCTTAAACTATGGCGTTAACTCTGTTATAGTCTACAAACATCTTCCCTTGTATGCAAGTAAATGACTTCAGCGTAACAATGCACTACGAGGGAACGCCAAGAATGTTATAAGACAACGGCAAAAGATTTATTGTAGTTCGAAAAATTGAAATATCATGAACCATGTGGGTTTTTTTAGACTTTTTTTCTCCAAATCATATTTGCCGTATGGAACATTGAGCCATGTTTCAAGATCATTGTCTCTTCGTTACAATCTGTTTTCATGTTGCTGAGAACAAGTAAATGTTGATTAAGTAGAAAAACACAAAATAGGTTTATTAAAAAAATGTTTGCCCGTCCGTTTGTCCCATCGCAACGCTGTGGTGGATTACGTTAATCATGTTTCAGTAATCATCTTGTTTGGACGTATTCATTCATTGGACGATTAGATTCACGTATGGTGGGAAGGTGTTCGCCCCCTTCCCGGGACCTCGAGAGCTACCCGTCTGATTATCGCAAAGAACAGCAAACCATTTACATTTTTATATCGAAAGAAATTTCGGAAATTTTGTACGGGGTGAACTTCAAGGGGTAAAATCAGACAAATGGGTATTTTTCTTTTTTATAACTTCAATACTTATGGATCGATTTTTATGCAACTGGCTTGAATCAGGCGCTAATCCATAGCACTTTTCCCTTTGACCCACTAGTTCAGCATTTTAGCAAAATGCATGTGTTCGCATACTTGGAAAATAGGAGGTATTTTTTCAAAACTGAATTAACATAACATTCTTCCTTCTTTGCTTCTTTTCGTCACTTCATATTTCAAAAGTGCAAATCGTACTAAATTGCAGATTGTTTCCAAAGGCGGTGCCATAGACATGAGAAAGGGAAACTCTCATGTTCGCATTTTCATCAGATCTGTTGACGACTTTTGACCTCAGGTGATCTCAAATAACCCCATAGTCACATCAAATGGTCTTGCGCTCATTTGGCAGTGTTTTAAAACGACTTCAACCTTTCGAATTTATTATATTTCTCAATGTCCTGTTTATGGCCGTCGTGATATAAGGTACACGCAAGTAGATTTAAATCATGGCTCCGTGAACTGACTTCATATTGCTCTGCAGTTTGAATCACAAATAGACCAAAAAAACCAAAAATACAAGTGGTCCAAATATGTTGTGTATGCTTGACTTTATCTTCATTTTTTTTTTTTTTTAATAATTTTTTCTTTTTTTTTTCTTTTTTTTCAGTTTTGAAAATAACACCACAAAGCATGCATAGGTTCAAATCCTGACTTCTGAACTCTATCTGCCCTTGTAAAATAATATCAAGTGGTCAAAATATTTATGTATGCTTGAGAAGTTCTTTATCTATACATTCCTGTAATGTTTTATGTTCTACTTTAAAAACTCTATTTTGGTAGTCATTTTTCTTCCCCGTCCAGCAACGCTAAAAATGCCTGAGGTGCGTCTTGGCCTGGCTCCGACCTGAAAAATTAAGCAGTGAAAATTTTGCAGGAAAGAAAACGTAAAAAAAATGCACAATGGGAACTACCAAGTTTCATGAAGCTTACCAAAAAATCCCGGACGTGGCAAGCAGAGGGCTGGAAGAGAGTTGCTGAAGTTTTTCAGGAGGGATTTAGAAGAGCTGAAGTCTCTCACACACGGGAATAAGGTTAAGCAACGGGCCCAAATCCTTGACCATATGGCCGGCGGAAACAGTATCCCTAAGTCTCCAAGCAAACCGTTAAGAGGATGAAGAACAAGATCAACAGTAACCCTGTCGCACCAGAAATTGTTTTAAGCTGTTTCATGCAACATCGATGATGGTTATAAATGTTTTCATTGAGAATTTCTGGTAGCTGGCCCGTCAGGTCAAATTGCGAACATATAGCAACGAAAAATAATATTTGATTTCGACCAAAAATAGAGCTACGTTTGTCGGTGTACGTTCCTTCGCACTTGCCGCCACGTAAAAACAAATAAGAACAAAGGTTTCCTTTAACTCACATCGGACTGTCGGCGATCATACGGGTTCTTGTTAAATCTTGATGTCTGTAGATCTTGGATTAGTTGTATCAGATCACCATGGCTGAATTCCATCCTCATTCGGTAATTTCACCATTTCACGAAAGTTTGCACGCATTAGTGTATCAATATACGGTTATCAATGTAAGGGAAAGTGATTCGCGAAAGGCCTACCGTTGTGATTATTATTAAGGTATATGCTTTTTTACATATATGTAGGGCATTATCGCAATTAATTGTTTGTTTGGCTTTGACCAAATAAGCCCTATTTATTCAAGGACCAGAACAGCAACGACGAAAAGACTGAGTGTTGTACTGGTTGCAGAAACATCTTGAAAAGATGTACATTAAATGCTCAAATTTCCGGAGAAATGGAGTGTCCATGTGTTATTTAACGCATTTTCCGGTGTTTTTAAGTACCCCATCCCCAAATAACGCTTCGTAACGATCAGCCAACCCCCTCCCTTATCGCCTATCTGCCCTCGCGATTTGAAAAACAAAGATGACGTATTGAAAACAAAGAGGACGCTCCACTTATTTTAATTTTTTGACGTCGATACACAGAAACTAGAGCTAAGAAATTTGCCAAAGGTGACTCTTTTTAGTTTTTTTGTGGCTATTAGCCTCTCTTCTTTATTTATGCTACAGCGTGATGTAACATTAAAAAAAACAAAACCCGCCCTCTCCGTTGCTTAACGCATTTTCGAGCACTGGCTGACTCCCTGAGTGCAATCTTGAAAGGTTGAAATGAATGGTTTAAGATTTTTCTGAACATGGAAACAATGAATCAAGAACCACTTCTAAAAAACAGGTGTCTGCTTCGGCGAAATCTTTTATTGTCTGCATAGCTACATTTTTTGTATTCCCGGTGCATCGGCAAAATATGTCTTTGAGGCATTGCTATTGGGCAAAGATTCCGAGCAATTATCCGTCCAAATCGTGGCTAGGTTCCTTATTTTTCTATGTACAACGTATGTTAAACCCATGAATGGCATGTAGAGACTATTGAGAGACTATAGTTGCGTTAGCATTTTCTTGGATCCAAGATCAAACCCGTCGTCACACAGTACTCGCATCACATTAAGAAACAAGTTTGTCAAATATGAGCATTTTCAAAACACCATTTCACAATACCAAAAATAAAAAAAAAATCGCACAGTGCCAGTGCCAACTGGTATAACACTTGTTGTCGTACGTCAATAGACATGCGCAAAATGTACAAAAGAAAAAAGTTACATGAAGACCGATACATAGGAGGGTGTACATTCGACACTAAACCAGGACCTGTTTCACGATGACTACCAGAGGGAGGAAGCCAATGCTTCAAGCGGTAGGCTGATGCAACTACCGATCTTGTTGAGTGGGCTGCCCAGGCGCATTGCAAACAGTCGCTGCTTAATTTCCGGGCCGAACTTGGGTGACGCGGTCAGGCCTGTCATCTTCTCGTCCCGGCCACAGCGAGCCCTTGCACGAGACGAGGGCCTGCCCCACCATATCTGCCAGAGAAAGGACCGACACTCCCAACAGCAGACTGATGTAGCCGCCCATCTTGCTGACCATGCTGACCAGAGAGTAGGAGAGCCGATCTCTGGTTATCTCTTCGGGCACCCGAGTTTTCTCTATGCGGATGACAGATTTTCCCGAACAACGAGTCAACGTGGCGTGAACTTGGTAATGATGTTGTCGGCAGGAGGGCAAACAACGACATCCTTTCATGACCTCGGCATACTCCATCTTATCCATGAGCTCCGTAAGAGAACACTCCGCAAGATGCGGGAAGTCTTCCCTCATCTCTGGCGTCGAACAATTTTGCACTGTTGCCCGCAATGCGTGGTAGCAGCTCATCGTGCACGTCCACGTAGTCATGGCCGACTGAAGCGTTGCAAGGATTGCGCCGCAAGTTCTCGCTTTCATGGACCAGTGACTGCACGTGAAGGTCCAATCTGTTGCTGCCCTTCAATGTAAAGTGGGGATCCTGCCAAAGTCCTTCCATGTCCATCGTACGTCCTCTGGGGCCTAACTTGGTGACAACCGGACGTCGTCTAGGGTGAACGAAAATTCGATGATTCCAAGAAACGTTACGATCGTGTCGAAGATAGAACTTCATCCAAATCGTAGCCTTTTTTCTGCCCAGCCCGTCGGCAAGTTGGCCCCACGTGATGTTCGGCGTTAAGGTGTGACAGAGACTCAGATCGTCTGACACCCATGATCGCCATGTCCCGTACTTTACCGGGACGAGGTCTCCAGGGTGGCCGGGCTTCACGGTCGAATGGCAGCCAGCTTGACAGCTGAAAAGGTTACCCGAAGACCAGCCGGCCTTCCAGATCTTCTCAGTGAGTGACATGTTCTGTCGGCCGTCAGTTACCACCCTGGAAAAACGGCTGTACGGGTATCCGCAGACAGTAACGCTCGGTATGTCGATAATCCATTCGGGCGCGTAGGCAACAGACGTTGAGACGGGCTCGCTGAGATAGAGCTCCAGCAGGCTCCAGCATTGGTAGCAGGCCAGCACGACACAGCCGGCCACCAGCAGACAGCGGGCCCCCGCTGCCGGTGTCCGGGGCCAGCACGGCAGCCGGGACATGGCGTCCGGACACGAGGGACACACGCCTGTCTGTCTTACGATGACAAACTGGAATGGGCTGTGAACTGACCACACCGACCAAACTGCCATATTTCCACCCCAGTTTGCATTATTAATCCACGCGGGAACTTTTGGGCGCTTCAGCAAATATTGCCATCGTTATAGAGACGGCAATCAAATAAATTCTTTACTGACTTCTCGCATCCAATCGAAAACACTTGAAAACAACGCAGACAGCAAACAAATCGCCTTCACCTCTGGTCTTTCATATGACTAGCAGGCCTCCAGCGAAGAAGTTTAACAATTGTGTTTGCAGTCAACAAAAGAAGTGGAATCGTTCACGAAAACTGTTTATGACCGTCAGGAACTTTTCATAGGACTTCACCACCTGACGTACGACCAATCGATTCACTTATTCCTTACACATGAATTTGTATTGCTCTAAAACCCGTGAAATTTAAAACGTATTATGCAAACCTGAATGCACTCGAAGAAGGGCTGGTAGAAAAAAAATGAGGACTTTATTTCCATTTTGATTCATTTCGATGGCCACAATGTAACAACACATATATGGTTTACGAAAGTACCGCACCACAGTGCTAATCGGTTGGAGCTGATCCCCAGAAACTGGAACATTACAGACCCTGAAGACTGTTTAGCATTTAGACTGCACTTTCAACATGCAATAGACAACGTACAATGAACTGCTTTCACGCCCAATGTATCTTAAGCGCGATTTCGAATGGGACGGCCGATGCGAAATTTTGAAGTTGTGCATTTTGAGTACTGATCTAATTAGTTTCTCAGCCTTGGAATAAGTGCCGAATTAAGTAATCTTGACATTGATCTTGATGATAACATGTCCAGTACAGTAACCTGGTGTAGAGGCTATTAGGTTATCTTTAACTGTCAATGCTATCCAGCGCAGCTGTTGACACAATTTCAGGGAATATTTTTCTGGAATGTCACGTGATTTGTCACGCTTTTTCCTTTCTACAGGCATTTCATTAAGTACCTCTATGCAAGAAAATTTTTACAACTTTTTACTCGGAAAAGTTGCATTACCGGGCAATGGAAAACGTGCTCTTGGCTGTGGTTCATTATGCTTTCAAAAAACTGTAGAAAATGAGGCTAGGTTTTGAAATGAGGGTGCGGAAATTTTTAAAACGATTTGAAGAGTCGATTGGAATTATTGCCCAAAAGGACTGTGGCAAGATTTTCTGGTTAGAGAGAAGATTTGTGGTGGTGAAAAAGCAATCTTGCGGAAATATGTGTAAACGGAACAAGGTCTTTCCGGTGGAAGCGGTTGGCCTGGTAATCGGTTACGCTGTCAAATACCTGAGGGATGTTATTAACCGGGGAGCCAAGGACATTGGCATTGATAAACGCTGCGAGACGGCATCTCCTCCTCAGTCATTATGCAATCTGGTCGGATGATTTCGACGGAGACCAAAAGTCATCGGAGCGTTTATTTGTCGCACTACGGGTGATTTCAAGCCTCTTGAAACGGTATTCATTGATAATGTATTATTGACATTAATGATCAAAGATTTATTATCGTAAATACCGTAACTGTACACCGAACACCGAACAGTTCGTCTGCCAGGTGAAAAGTTTTAACTCCCCAAAAGGAAAGGAACAACTATTCCCTTCCAAGTGTTCCAATATTCCTTTCAGAGAAAAACGTTGAGCGCCACCTAAAACAACAAAATTAAGCATATGAAACAGAGCGTTGTGATGATTTAAAATACACCAAATTTTCCCAAGCCACATTTTGTTTCGTTTCAAAATCCAGTCTTGAAAAAAACGCCGACTCAGCTCCCACTGCCTTTCTAATAGTTGTTTCGATAATGGCGACCAGTTGCATCTCCGTAAATCTTCATACAGTGGCATTGGTTAGAAAATTTACATATTTGCCATAAACAGACTTGTCAGCCAATCAGAATGAAATCAGAATCAGAATCGATTCTCTATTTTACAGCTGTGAACCAGAACCAGAATCACTTTTTGACTCATGAATTGGAATCGAATCTATTCTTAAAGTCGGTGGGAATCGATTCCCTGAGTCGATTCCCAAAACCTGATTCGTTTGAATGTGTGTTTTGTTTACTTGATAGATGAGACAATTTTATCACTGTTTATAAGAATAATCAAAAGGCCTATGAGGACTGAGAGTGGGACTAATAAGGACATGAAATAAAAATCCAGTGATGACACAATGGGAAATAAAACATTTATTGTACCGTCGTCATAAACTTTCCTACATTCTACACCCTAAATGGGCCATAAGTTCAGATTGCAAAAGCCTAATCTAAATGCTAATTTCTTTTTGAAGTTTTCTGCTGACATTCTGTTCTATGCATCATCAATCGTGACTTTAACTTTTCATTACAAAGAAATGTGAGACGCTCAATTTGTGGGCAATTGTTTGTGAACATAGTTATAATCACCCTTGACCCTTGACAACAAAGTATTTACACATAACGATTTTTATATCTTGACACTCAACGCAGATACATTTAAGACACAGTGCTCTATGCCCATGCGTAAAAATGTCATGCAGCATATGATACACCTTATCATTATCCCCTAACAGGTAGTATCCTATAAATTACAGCAGACCCTGGGATAAAACAAGATAGTTACAGGATAGGACAGGCAGCTCGATAGGCAAACTGTTGCCTGCCAGTCTCGGTTCGGAAGCATGGCAGGTGAAGGTCGTCCTGTCGTGTGCGCCTAGAGCGAAATTTTGAATTTAGGTTGAAGAAAGAGGCCAAAGACGATGGTTCTAGGCACTCGCGAATACTATGGGTGGGAGCAAGGCAACAATGAGCAGCCAACTGTCTGGAGGTAAGCCTCAGTCAGGTAAGCCTCCACGTCTGCGCCATGGCCTACGCCGGCGCCTGGTCCTCCGTCCGGGCGTGTTTCCGCCCCTGCCTGGTGCGCCCACGGTCTGGCCGGCGGTGGAGCGGCCTTGGCCAGGACAGCGGCCGGCAGCGTGAGGCCGGGTCAGAGGCGGACCCAGCGCGTCCAGTTACCGGCGCGGGTGGGGCTGACGGGCATTCAGCCGGAGCTCCACCGGCAACACAGCCCCTGCTCGTGCGGTGGCTGACCTCGTAATCGCCAAGGTCAAGCGAAATGGAGCGCTCAGGTCGCGGACGGGGGTGGCTGATCCGGCTAGTGTTGGTTTCGCATTCGAGGGGATCTTTCACGCTGCAGGAACGCGAGTGGTTCGGAACTGCTGCTGTCGCAGTAAAATTCGTTGAAGTCGCCAAGGTCGCGGCTGCGATCAGCAGCAACACGCGGACTATGGCGAGCAGCGTCATATAACGCACCAAGTCAACGTGCATGACGATGGAGACGATACCTGCAGTCTGTCGCATAACGGTGTGACCACCTTCACTGTCGTTTTTGTCACTCCACACGTGACGCCTACGTTCCCATTCACATGCACTTCCACGCGGAACATGGCACACGATCACTCAGGTCGGTTGGGGTAATAGGTTGATGAGCCCCACGAGGAGGTCTTCTCGCCGCAACTGCTCAGGGAAGACTGAGTTATTGGTTTCAGATTTAACACTCACCTATGCACAGTTTCCGAGCAATCTTTCCTCATTCTAAGAGCAGTCTTTCCGGAGCAACTTTCAGAGAACCGGGGAGAGGCAGGAGGGGGGGGGGGGTGTACGGACCCCTCTATGGTGTTAAGTGCTCTGTGCTGTATCGAGTTTAATGTGTATAGTTTAAAAAAGCCTACATACGAGCAGTTTTCAAAGAACGCTGACTGGATCGTTGGCCCTACGGGACAGAAAGTGGAACTCACAAACATTCTAGTTGTCCAATGTCCCTTATTCCGAGTCGGCGGGTGGTCTACAGCAATTATTTTAAGGTCTATGTTCCTTCCATACGATTCTAAGAAGCACATCTGATCTTGACCCTAACCCATCCCTTACCCCATGCCTCATTGAATACGGATTGAATGCCGGGCAGATTCATTGGGTGGGGGGAGTGGGGGAGGGGAGGAATGAGAGAGGAGGCAGGGCACGCGACGTGCGTCCCGTTTTTCTTTTTTTTGACAGGTTCCGGAAACAGTTCCATTTTATGGGGAACTTTGAGTTTGTGAGACGCTATACTCTCGTCATTCCATATTAGCACCGCGTCCCTGCCCTTTCATTTCCTGAATGCGCGGCTGGCGATTACTTAAACAATCATACACTCTCAAAATGTGCGTGTTTAGGAAGCCTGGCTGTGCGGCATTAAGGCACAAGGTTCCTAACCCGTCCCGTACCAGTGGTCAGATCCATCTGCCCCATACTAGGGGGTTGTTTGAACAACCTGCCCCTTTAACTCATGAACCATTCATCGGAGTAAAATGAAAGATGCAGCAATGGAAAACAATCGAAAACTAGAGCTCGAAAATGGTAGCATTTTCGAGAAAATCGTAACACCCAATAAGGTAAGATTATTTCGGGCCATAAATTCGAATTCAGCATCTGTTTTAATTCTGAACAGCTGCAAATTACTGATTTTGGGCAAAAAGTTTAGGTTTATAACATACTCTCATATTGGTGAGTCAAGACCTGAGCCAAGGTCACGGGTGCTCTGGTGACCTGATGAAAGGACATGTCGGGAGGCATGTTGCTGGCAATACCTAAGCTCGCGATTTTGTAAAAATCCTTCCAAATTTAGACAAAATTTCAAAAAGGGGCTAAATCCACCTCACCTTAGGTCACTGAACTGGAGTTTTCCGGCAAATCTGAAATATGCAAATTGTGCCTCCTGTCATATGCCTGTCAACTCCTGCAGATTTCAACGAACTTGGTTAAATCCCGAAAAATTACAGGGGTCAAGGTTTTTTTGGGTTGATCTCTTTGACCTAATCTACATCAGTGGCATAATCTGATCCGAGGCTGAAAGGTTGACAGTATATGTGCAATGAATGATAGAAAAGATCCTTTAAATTTGGAGGCTCTGTGTTTTTTCGTTTTCCCACTATGACGGAGAAACCTGACGGGGTGTTCAAACACCCCGCCCCCCTATACGGGGTGGGTTAATTCCGCAGATTTGAGTACTTCCAGTAAAATGAATATACCATCCAAACAATTACCTTCACCGTATTCGCGGAGGGCTAGGCGATATGGCCGATTCCCGGCAGGGGGAGGGGCGGATTCGGCCCCCCCCCCCGAGATCTCGAGAACCACGCATCCGATTTGATCGCAACAAACGGCAATCGATTTCCCATGACTTGAACTACATTTTTTAAAGAAGAAACTTTCAAAATTTTGAAAGGGGTGGATACAGGGGGCAAAAATATCGAAATGGGGGTACTTTTGGATCTCTTATAACTCTGTTGTTTATGGACCGATTTCAATCACATTGACATGAATCGAGAGATTATGGATAGGACTTTTACCATTGATACACACATTTGAAATTTTGAGAACATTCATAGGCGTTCACAGGGTTTTAAAAATAGGAGAATTAATTTTCCAAACACTGAATGAAGAAAAAGGTGAAAGCACTTTTTTGGTTTCTGCTAGTGATATTATGCTAAGCAAGTACAAATCGTATGACAATGTTAGCATAATTTTAGCATAGGTGGTGCCAGGGACATGAAAAAGGGGAACTGCCACGGTCACATGCTGTTCACATCAACTTGTAGCCTTTGACATTAAATGACCTCCAGTGACATTGGAGTCACCGGGAATGATCATGCGTGCATTTAATTTTTCTGTAAACGTTTTCAATCATTTGAATTAACTGTATTTCAAAAATTTCGTTCTACGGCTATTGTGATACAAGGCACGTGCACTGACATCTTAGGTCATAGCTTCCGTGACCCGACATGATTCAAGCTGAAACTTGATACACAAGTAGAGGGCACCCTTCCACGTCATATATATTCCGGGTTTGGCATTTGAAAAAATAGCTGATGTCAAGTTAACTGAAGATCGGGACTTAAATGTGTAGAAAGTGCTTATTAAGTTAATACCCAAGACAAAATCCAATTTTAGGCATACGATGGTACTGCAGACTCATCATTTCGAGGCCGGCGCCGCTCAGCCCTTCGGAGCAAAAGTCAGCCGTTCGCTGTACTCCGCCCTCTTTTGATGGAACAAAAGACAAATAACACCACATTTATATCATTCGTTTCTTTACATCTCAAGCAATCTGAATATATAGGTTGTTTTGCAATAACTATTTCCTATGGCATTTCCAAAGATAAAACATAACGTATTTCCTGTCGTAGCACATGACCTCAAGTTACACCCCCGATAATCCCGGCAGTGAGCATTAGCCTACAGAATATGTATCTGGTTTCATAGAACACAAGTTTGACTCAGCTGACGTGGATTTTGTTGTATTTGTGCCCTTCAACGTCTCACAGTGGAACAAAACTGAGACTATTATAAACCGGCCGCAGACTGTTGAGTAGAGAGGCTGTAGACTGTAGACTGCTCCAGAAGGTACACAAAGTTTCAGATGGATGAAGCAAACTGCTAGGAAGTTATCCTCGGAAAATCTTACAGGGTGCATCAACCCCCCTCTACGGTCGACGGTTATAGGCCCCTTCCCCTAAGAATCGATGCAGTTTTTATTCACTTCGTAACAACGTGCAAATAAATCTAAACGCTCATTTTTTATACAGAAATGTGAGCAGTATAATAAGAGCTGCCAAAATCAGATAACTAAAACCTTTGGAATCACTTTATGACTACTTGAGTGATGTACATAGATACTCACTGGCGCAGCCAAAGGGGGGAGGCCCGCCTTAAGCCCTTATTTTTTTTTTTATTTTTTTTTTATTTTTGTGAAAACCATTGCGCATCGTGTTCCCAGGAACCGGTTTTTGTACGATTTCGGTTCACGTTGAGCTCCTCCCTGCGTAAGAAAATCGTGGCTGCGCCCCTGTAGATACTTTGCCATCTTATTGGCCACTGTGCTTTGTATTTTGTTGTTTTTTTTCTGCTGCATTGATTCGCGAGTTATTCTTTGAACCAAAGGGCCATTCGGTTCTAATTCTGTTCGACTACAGTCTTCAACTGAATCTGTTCTGACGCTAATTCGCGACAAAAATGCTAAATTACTGGATCGATTCAGAATCAAACACAAACCTGTCCACATCAAATAGGTAATGTACGATATTATAAAATATTGTTAACAATAAGTAATTGATAATAAATAATAATGATGATGTAGATAATAATAACTAACCTTGTTACGATACTTGTAAAACGCTGACGTTCTTGAACCGAAAAGACTCTTGAATAGAAATACACATAGTTCAAGAACGTTTGAAAAGTGAAAATGTTTTAGATCATTGGACCAGGTAAGCACCAGCCAGATATTTTTGGTTCCGTACCTGGAAGGGCCGTGGCGGCTGAGAACGATATTCAGGAACCATGACAAGAACTTCATGGTAACAAGGTAAATAACATGCTCGGATTCCGGATTTGGAATGATGATTGCTGATTGCCACCAAAACGTGAAAGGTGTCCGTAAAACCAAACCAGACATAAAAACCCGCCCCTTTGGTCTGACAGGGCGCCCTCGAGACTGAAAATGGCTCTGTCAGCAAGCAATGGCTCTGATTGGAAATTTGACGCTGCGACGACGCCCGACGGCGCTGCACGAAACAGCAAGGAGGGCCGCGGCCCGCCGCCCGATTCAGCTCCGTCCTCGCCATCGCCGGCCAAGTGCTGGATACACGGCGTCCCTCGGTATGGGACCCGGAAAACAGTTCAAAAAACCCTCCGCACAACCAGTCACTGATGTCTGCCATAACCACCCGCTCTTGTGCACATGACAGGCTGACTGGTATTCGGCTCCTTGTTTTGTGTACGGCAGCGCCGCCAAGAGACGCAATCGGCAACTAGGAGTTTGCAAAACCCACCACTAGGACAGTTCAGAGCTAGGCTGTTGCATTATCCGTAGGCATCGGATGGAAACGGAACCAACGGAAGAGGGCACATAGGCTGTGCTCTCGGGTTTGAAATTTGGAGGAACAATGTGAGTGTCCCTAAACAAAATTCCAAACAGTGCTGCGGTCATATAAATTGCTCAGTTCAGAACAGCTTTGACTGGCCTTCGAAATCCTGGCTGCGACGCGTGGGTATTTTTTAAAATGTCCGCTGGAGGATCCAGGCTATCTCCTAGGTGGGAGTGGGCCAAATTCCCATCCGTGGAACGTAATCCACCCCGAATGTTGATTTCTCTTCGGATTTGGGCCTCTTTGTCTTGCTACTTTCGAAAACTGACACGTACCTACGTAAACAAATATTTGTTTCGAAAACAACCGATCTGTAAATTAATCCCACAGGGGGAAGTCGCGGGGTCCAGGTGTATAAAAACATATTGGTCCCGGGTTTTCCAATGAAAGGAGAACTATGGGCTGGATCATCTCCCTGAGTCCACTAATGAGGGTGCCCAACATAGATATAAAGTATGGATTGGACATGGTCCCGCGGATGGCGTTCCATGCGGACCATCATAAAGCAGACAATTTCCAATGTGGCTTTGCCAGCTTAATGTTGCGTGCGGGCTGTAAATGGCCCAGTGGGTATCTTGTTGAGCATTGGCTACCTTGGCTGGAGCGACTTGAACGCTGATCCCGCCGACTCTCCCATTGATTTCACCGACCTACACCCTGACTCCAATGACTCCCGCCCTGACCCCACATGCCCACTCACCCACATAACCTCACTGACCGTCACCTCTCCCATTGATTCCACCGACCTACACCCTCATTCCAATGACTCCCGCCCCGACACCACATGCCCACTCACCCACCTAACCTCACTGACCGTCACTTCTCCCATTGATTCCACCGACCTACACCCTGACTCCAATGACTCCCGCCCTGACCCCACATGCCCACATGACCCACCTAACCTCACTGACCGTCACTTCTCCCATTGATTCCACCGACCTACACCCTGACTCCAATGACTCCCGCCCTGACCCCACATGCCTACATGACCCACCTAACCTCACTGACCGTCACCAAAGCCCATCGGTCAGCGATATGATCACACCGACCATCACCATGATCCCACCCACCCCCACTCTGACCCCGACTATCACACCTGACCCCTGTATCAACCCCCTATAGACTGTCACTCGGACCCCTCAGGCCTTCGAACTACACTCAGTGATCGTCACCATGACTCCGCTGCCTCACAACATGACCGTTCTAAAGTATGTAACACATGTACATATCGACTCGCCAGAATTCCACCGACCCTCACCCTGATCCCACCAACCGTATCCCAGGCTCTCACTAACCCTTCCCCTGCCTCTGTCGATCCCCAGTCCTGACCTTATCAACCGTCATTCTGATTCCACTGGCCCCAATCTGATCACACATT